>QANY01005060.1:219503-460008 GCA_003255025.1 Datisca glomerata
AGAGAGAGAGAGAGAGAGAGAGAGAGAGAGAGAGCAACGGTAGAAACGAAATCGAAAACCGAAACTCCTGTAATCGAACAAAGGAAAAAGAAAAAAAAAAGGAACGGTTACAAAAAAAAATGAAACTAAGGTTGTTGATTATCAAACCATGCGATCTCTGCTAAAATTTTATCATTGATTCTGTGAGACGGGAAACTGGAAAAAAAAAACCGAAAATGCCGAAACTGAACGCAGATAATCCGTACCGTTTATGGTCAAAGCTCTAGAAGAGAGACAGGGAGATAAGTTTTCACCTCCGTCCTTCGTCCTTCGTCTTCGTCTTCGTCTTCGTCTTTGATGGGATTCAAGCCGACAGCAAAATGAGGAAGAGCTGCTATAAACGGTGCAAATCTAACGGCGTGGGGATTTTCGTTACATTTTGCAGCAGGAAATAAATGGGAATGCGCGCCAAACGTTATGACGGAGGTACTGAAAAGAAAGTGGAAATGAAGAAGTACAGGAGTATTGCCACGTAGATTGTTAAGCTTTTGAATTCTTTTTTTTTTAACTTTATTGTAATTTTATTTTATTTTTTAAAGAGAGAAAAGTAAAAGAAGAAAATAGAAATGGCGTTTTTTGGTTTCTTCTCCACCACGTGGAGTGCGCACTACGCGTTCCAAATTGTACACTGCTTCTTTTTCTTCTTTGGACTTGGTTACTTTTCTTCACTCAAAAGTAAATAAAAAAATGTAAAAAATATATATTAAATGTTAACCTAACTACTTTTTATGAAAGGAAATTGAACCGTTGCATCATATTTAGTTAATCCATCATCTACAACATTACAAAAATGATAGATAAAAAAATCTTTTACAGTTAACTTGATAAAAAAAATCTTTAATTATAGATGAAATATCTTCACTTAAAACGAGAGTTACGGACTTACAGTAGACAGTCGAATATAAGTTCATATTATGAGACTCCGTAAGATTAATTCAAAGAGAATCATCTTAAATAAACTTGAGAATGGAGATAATAGTGCATGCTACAATCACATTCGCTTCACACTTTTTTTAATTTGCCTTCACGCTCCTTGTATTATTTTTTAGTGAATTTAGTCCATACAATTTGAAAATTTTGGAGGACGAATTAGCACTTCATGGAGAGTCAAGAGAGGGTAGATAACTCTTTTTTTTAGTTTTCTTCTTTTGGCTAATACAGAGAATGGAGGAAAATGAAAAAGTTAGGGCTTCTGAGATGCCAAAAATCGGACTTAACACTACAATATACCAAATTGTGTTTCCATTATCCTTCATCAATTTTCTAAATCCAAGGGCAATATAAGTTTCAAACAAAGCTTTTCTAAACAAAAAGCTAGAAAGATTAGGTCCAAGATTACGTAATCACGTTCTGTCATTTTTATGAGTTCGCCCTCTAGCCTTGCTTAAGTTCTAGACGTTCTTAGTAGTTTACTACTACTACAATGTTGTTTCCCCTACGTCTTAAAGGTGGTGGATAGGTTATCATTTCATCCCCGATTCTTATCACTTGTTCTTCTTAGATTTCTTGAATCTACTATTTCTGTGAAGGTTGGTGTAGTCATGGAAGGTTTAGGTGAAGGTTTTAACTATAAGGAGATGCTGCTGGAAATTGATGATATTCTACCCAGAATTGAACGAAGGTTGAATTATGGCTAGTGGCAAAGCTGATGACTGAAAGAAGTGTTGATGTAAGTGTCATGTTGAATATTATTCGTAAAACTTGGGGCATTGAAGGGAATGTTGAAGCAAAATTTATGGAAAACGATCCTTTTCTTTTCGGTTTGAAAATGAAAAGGATAGGGGAAGGGTTGAAAGCAGGGGGTCATGGAGCTTTAATGGCAGTCTTCTGATAATAAAGAAGTATGTTCCAGGTACACATCCATCTGAAATTGCATTCACACATTGTCCAATCTGGATCCAATTGCAAGATTTTCCACCAGATTGAATTGTAGAAGCTATTATAAGAAGAATTGCACACAAATTGGGAGATGTTTTAGAGATTGATGCTTACACTTTGGAGGGCTTCTTTGCAAAACTGTGAGGTTGCGTGTGAACTTTTATATGAAAAAGAAGTTAATACCTTGAGTATGGATTAAAAGAAAGGATAAAGTCCTGTATAGATTGAAATCATGTATGAGCGACTACCACAATGTTGTATCAAATGTGACATGATAAACTATGATAATAGAAGTTGTACTGAATGTAAAAACATGGGAAAAGATTTGGGAGATGGAAGCTTGGTGTTTTGAGATTGGATTCACACTGAGGCTAATCTCAACACCCCAGATACTGTTAGAAATGCTCTTCTTAAAAATGGTGGATATGGGGGAAATGTTAAAGAGGGTAATGTGGGTATAGAGGAGTGGAGGCAAAAGGGTAAGCACTGCTGATAAGAGATATGGTTGATAGATTTGAAGGGAAATATTGATAAGTGTAATACTCATGTTAATCAAGAAAAACAAGAATATCAGATTGGTCAATGCAGTGAACAGCCTATTCAATCTAATTTCAAATTTAGTGCTAATGGTGAAACAGGCAAACAGTTAAAAGCCAAGGTAGGAGAGGAAGCCAGCAGGATGAGAGTAAAAATTCTAAAGGAGTAGAGAGCGGTGGGTGCAAAAGAGCTTGGAATGATGAGGAGAACTGGTTGGATTTAGGAAATTTGTAGAAATGATGAACCTGTTGGTTCTGATCTTGGATGGAAAAATGATGAGCTTCAGAGATGATGAATCTTTCTGGTTCTGATATTTTATTGAAGGAAAAATTATGTTTGTTTACAATGAGGGATGATGTATATATACAAATGATTCTAACGGTTGCCTATGATCTCCTATGATTCCAACGGATGTCTACTTGTAGCCTGAAATCATTTTTTACCAGAAATGGTTAGACACCCACTGTGTTTGGGAAAGTCTCTGTTCTGCTTCCCTCTTTTTCCTATGATGAAGATTTTCTTCTGAGGCTGCAGTTTTTCCTTCTTCAACACTCCCTCTCAAGTTGGGTTCGTATAGGTTGATCGAACCTAACTTGTCAAGTATTCTTTGGAGGTTATTTTTGTCAAGGGCTTTGGTGAAGATGTCGGCTAGCTGGTCTTCACTACGTACAAAGGGAATGGTGATTTCTCCAGACTGTACTTTCTCTCTTATGAAATGACAGTCCACTTCAATATGTTTGGTTCTCTCATGAAAAACGGGGTTCATTGCAATATGACGTGCTGTTTGGTTGTCACAGTGCATCTCCATCGGTTTTCTTATCTCAACCTTCATGTCTTGAAGGAGATGTCTAATCCATGTGAGTTCGCTAGCAGTGGAGGCCATGGCTCTGTATTCTACCTCCGCACTTGACCTTGCTACAACAGTTTGTTTCTTGCTCTTCCAGGTCACTAGGTTCCCACCTACGAAGACACAAAAGCCTGTTGTAGATTTTCTGTCGTAACTACCTGCCCAGTCAGCGTCAGTGTATCCAGCAACGGAGTTTGTCCCGGTTTTCTTCATCCATATCCCTTGGCCGGGAGTTCCTTTAAGGTATCTGAGTATCCTTTCTGCGGCTGCCTGATGATTTGTGCAGGGTGCATGCATGAATTGACTGATAACGCTAACTGCAAAAGTGATATCTGGTCTTGTGACCGTTAGGTAAATAAGTTTTCCTACTAATCTCTGATATTGGCCTATATCAGTTATTGGTTTGCTATCATTCAGTCTTATTTTTATGTTGGTTTCCATTGGTGTGCTAGCAGGTTTTGCCCCTATCATGCCTGTTTCTTTTAACAAGTCTAAGATATATTTTCTTTGAGATAGAAACAATCCCTTCTTCGAGTGAGCTATTTCTATCCCTAGGAAGTACTTTAGTTTTCCTAGATCTTTAATATCGAACTCTCCCTTTAGAAATTTTTGAACACTCCATATTTCATTGTGGTTATTTCCGGTGATGATAATGTCATCTACGTAGACTAAAACGATGGTAGTGGAGTTGTTCGTGTGTTTGACAAACATAGATGAGTCCGCCGTGCTTTTGACGAAGTTAATCTTTAAAAGAGATAGGCTTAATTTTCCATACCATGCCCTTGGTGACTGTTTCAGGCCGTAGATAGCCTTCTTTAATCTACATACCAGAGATGGGTGTGTTGCTTTCTCGTGTCCTGGAGGTAGGGACATATATACTTCTTCTTCCAGATTTCCTTGGAGAAATGCGTTTTTTACATCCATTTGATATAGTTCCCAGTTGAGGTTTGTGGCAACGGATAGTAGCACTCGGATTGTGTTCATTTTTGCTACTGGAGCGAACGTCTCCTGGTAATCTACTCCATATGTCTGAGTAAAGCCTTTGGCAACTAGTCGGGCTTTGTATCTCTCGATAGTGCCGTTGCTGTTGTATTTGGTCTTGTAGACCCATTTACATCCTACGGGTTTCTTCCCGCTGGGTAGTGGGATTATGTCCCAAGTCTCATTCTTTTCCAAGGCTAGGAGTTCTTCATTCATCGCCTTTCTCCATTTAGGGTCGAGTTGGGCTTCTTGATAGGTCTTTGGCTCATCTGTTTCATCAATTTTTCCCAAGTATGCCCTGTGTTTGTTAGAGATTTTATCATAAGATAGGAAATTTTGGATAGGGTATAAAACCTGATGAGACACGTAGTCTTTTAATCTTGCTGGGGGATGAGTTTGCCTTGTTGATCTTCTTACGATTACTGCTTCATCAGTGACAACTGCCTCATCAGTTGCTCCCCCTGAGGTAGTTGTCTCAGGCGTGGTTGATGTGTTATCCTGTTCCTGTCTTATGATATCGGAGGAAATAATACTGTTAGGTAGCGGAAGTGTTTTGTGGTGGTTATGGTTGTCGGAGTCCTTTGGGTAATAGGATTCTAGTTCTAAGAATTGTACATCGCGTGAGATGTAGAGTTTATGGTTTGTTGGGTCGTAGCATTTATACCCCTTTTTTTCAGCGGAATACCCCAAGAATAGGGTTTTGACTGCGGTTTTGTCCAATTTATCAATTTTTGGAATGTGTACGTAGCATGTACATCCAAAGACTCGTATGTGATCAAGATTAATTTTCCTACCCTTGAGAATTTCTATAGGGCTTTTCAGATGCAATTTTACGCTGGGTAATCGATTGATAAGGTATGTTGCTGTAAGTATTGCGTCTGACCAGTACCGTTTGGGTACGTTATTTTGGAGGAGGAGAGCCCTAGTCATTTCAAGAAGGTGTCGGTTTTTGCGTTCTGAGACACCATTTTGTTGTGGGGTGTGGATACAGGTGGTTTGATGTCGTATACCGTTTTGTTTAAAGAACTCAAAAAAGGTGTTGTTAGTATATTCGGTTCCATTGTCAGACCTAAAGATTTTTATGGTTGTTTCAAATTGAGTTTCGACTAACTTATTGAATTCTTGAAAACGACTGAAGACTTCACTTTTTGATTTTAAAAGATATAACCAGGTGGTGCGAGAGAAATCATCAATAAAGGTAACAAAATATTTGAATTTATTATACGAGTCAACTGGGGCAGGCCCCCAAACATCAGAATGGATTAATTCAAAACATCGTTTTGTCGTACTACTAGATAGTGGAAAAGGTAACCTGGTTTGTTTTGAGAGTTTGCAGACTGAGCAACTGCTAGAGTCTGAATTACAACCAAGTAATTTGTTTAGGATTTTGTCAGAGGGATGACCGAATCTCCAATGAAGTAATTTGTCCTTTTGTACTGTACTGGAGGTGGCCAGACATGTTTTGTCGGTATCTTCTAAGTAGTACAGACCGTTTCTAAATTTCCCTTCACCAATCTTCCTCCCGGTGACCCGATCCTGAAAAATTACTTTGTCAGGTGAAAATGTAACATTGCAGTTCAGGTCTTTGGTTATTTTACTGACGGATAGGAGATTGGAGTTAAAATTGGGGAGACAAAGTACGTTGTTAATGGTTTTTGTGAAGAGTGTGGTTGACCCTGTGCCAAAAATTGGAACTTTATTTCCATTGGCTACCGTCACGTGTTGTGGTTTTTCTAATTTAGTGAGACTGTGTAGATTTTTTGTGTTATAAGTCATGTGGTCAGAGGCACCAGAGTCTATTATCCAGTGTTCTAAGTTGTGACAAAAGTTTGCAGATTTAGAAAAATAATTGACAGTATTGCAATTAGATGAACCTGGGGTATCGCGTAAAAATTCTCCGAATTGTTTGAGCAGTGCAGCCATCTGTGCGTTGTTGTCTGGGGACAGGTCTGCCCTAATGGATCCGGATCGGTCTATTTCTTCCATTTGGTCGGGTCGGTACCCACTGCCCGAACCGGGTCCATGTATATTATTTGCCCTGCGGTCTGGGTCGGGTCCTGACCCGTGACCCGCGCCAATAAAACCCTCGGTATAAAAGGGTGAGCGTTTCGCGGAGCCTCCTCGCTCGTCACTCTTCGCGCAGCTCCCTCGCTCGTTCTGGAACTTTCTCTGGTTCTGTCGGAGGTGAGGGTGCAGATTCCAGCACCGATCATGGGTGTGTCCTTCCTTTCGGCAGTGGCTGCATCTCACCTGCTCGCCTGGTTGTCCGCGGTGTCTTCCCCCTTCCTTAGGGTTAGGGTTTCGGAGGAAGCCGCGGGTCGCCATGGCTAGTGCTTCCCCCTTTTCATCTCTGGTACTCATGACTCGTCGCCTGGTTTCTTCTCTTTGAACTATGGCTGAGACGGTGGCAAAAGTTGGCTTTTCTGTCGACATCAAGATCTGAGCTCGGAATGCTTCGTAGCTTGAGTCGAGAGCCGTCAAGAAGTGGTAAACCATATCTTGCTCAGCCCGTTCTTGGAGTTCCTTCAGGTCAGTGGTCATCGGTCTCAAGGTTTCAAGTTCTTTGAACTTAGATTTTAAAAACCCGGTTAGCTCCGGTACTGATCTGTCCCCCTGTTTTGCTTGGGAGATCTCTCGTTTAAGTTCAAAGACTTGCGCAAAATTATTTTGTTCACAATAGTTGCTCCGGATTTCTTCCCAGAGTTCCTGTCCTGTTTCACAAAAATGAAAAATTTCACTGAGTTTTGGGTCTATTGAATTTGTTATCCAGGTCATTACCTGGCTGTCCATGATGTCCTATTCTTCTGAGTTTCGATCCGGTCTTGGCTTACTGCCATCCACGAAGCCCAGTCTGCCTCTTCCTTTCAGGCTCACCCGAGCCGCCCTGGCCCACGGTATATAGTTGTGGCCAGTGAGCAGGATGAAGGTTAGTCTGGGGTTGATGTCATGGTGGTGAAGCTGGCCGGAGGTTGATGGTTCTGCCATTTGTGTTGGTTCTCAGAATCACTGCTCTGATACCATGTAGAAATGATGAACCTGTTGATTCTGATCTTGGATGGAAAAATGATGAGCTTCAGAGATGATGAACCTTTCTGGTTCTGATCTTTTATTGAAGAAAAAATTATGTTTGTTTACAATGAGGGATGATGTATATATACAAATGATTCTAACGGTTGCCTATGATCTCCTATGATTCCAACGAATGCCTACTTGTAGCCTGGAATCGTTTTTTACCAGAAATGGTTAGACACCCACTGTGTTTGGGAAAGTCTCTGTTCTGCTTCCCTCTTTTGCCTATGATGAAGATTTTCTTCTGAGGCTGCAACTTTTATTTCTTCAACAAAATTTAAAAGAGGTTTTTGTTCATGTTAGTCCTGAAGGTATGTTTGGCTCGATATGGTTATGGTGACTAGCCTGGACAAGTCACAAGTGGATCCATGAATGTTCTATGTTGGAACTGCCAAGATTTGGGAAGTTCCTTGACAGTCCAAGCTCTAAAGAACATGATCGTTCAGAAAAACTCACAATTAGCCTGCCTGATGGAAACTAAGGCAAAGGAAAAAAGGATTAAACAGCTTGATACGAGGTGGAATTTTGACAATTGGCATACTGTTGGGCCAATTGGTCTATCTGGTGAAATGATGGTTTATTGCAAGAAGGATATTAATGTACTTGAAAATTGGCATGCTAACTAGGGTGTTCAAGGTTCGGTTTGACCATGTCAATATTTGAGGGAAATCAACCTGAATTGAAATTCACAGTTCGGCTATATGTCGAACTGAACTGAACCGTGAATCTCATGTGAGTCGAACTCAACTATGATTTACGGATCGGTTTGGTTCGGTCAACAGTTTGAAACAAGCAAAATGAAATGCAGAATATCAATGAATCAGACAAAAACAAGCAAAACGAAAAACAACAAATCACTAAAATTATGAGCAAAAGTTGCGAAACGAAAATTAGTAAAATGAAAAATATCAATAACTAGCAAAATGAAGGAGCAAAAATGAAAATATCACCAAGCCTAAACTCAAATATTAATAAGGAGCAAAACGAGTCCTAATCTCAGCCATCCTAAATCACTATCTTAGGAAAAAAGAGCCATAATCCAAGACAATCACACATGCGGAGACGCAGAAGGAACGAAGAAGGAGAAATGAAAAACGAGAAACAACACATGCACAATCACACACTCAGAGACCCAAACCCTAAACACAGTCACAGATCCTAAACGCACTTGCATAATGGGGGAAGGAGAAAGGAGAAGCAGGAAGGAAGGAAGGAGAAACGAAAAGGCACTGGCAGACGCGACAATGGAGGAGATTGAGAAGGCACTAGGCGGACGCGACTCGCTGGGAGGCAGGAGCGACAATGGAGGGTAAAAGATTTTCGAAATAGATCGGTGAAATATGATTATGAGAGTATAAAATGTATGCAATATTGAAATTACTTAGTAAGTATTAAAATTATTAATATTATGAAAAAGAATGTTTCAAAAATTATTAACAAATTTCTAATTTTATCCTTCTAAACAAAAATAAAGTTATATGTAATTTATTAATAGATTAGAAATATGATAAACTAAGTAACTAGCATAAAATATAACAAAAATGAAATTTGTTAATTGTTTGTCATTAACAGTCATAATTGGCCAACTGATCTTTTAAATTATATATTTTCATTAATTCTATACCACCGATTATGATTAAACTTAAAAGAAAAATTATGAATAGACGACATCAAATATTACCAATTGTCATTTATCTAATTTAACTGAACACTTCCACTGAAACTGAAACACATATAGCAGCAACTCTACCTCTCACGTCCATGCTGATCACTTTTCGTCCTCTCAAACATAACACACCCTTTCTGGAAAAAAAAAAGCTTAAAAACAACTTAGACATTCTTTTCTCTCAACCACACCTCTACACTCTCCTGACCAAAATTATGTGTAACAAATTTATACCCATCGATAGAGGTTGAAAGATTGTGTAAAATGGAAATGAAAATAGAACAAAACTTGAAAAGAAAAAGAGAAAGAAGACAAAGTTAGGGAAGAAGTGGCAGAGAAATGGTCATTATTGAGGATACACCGGAAGAAGAGAATATGGAAGGCATTTTTGATAACCCACATAAAAGCTTTCTTCATAGATTGCTGGAATCTGGATGCTCCCCATTTATGATGAGTTTCAAATATCCTCAATCGGAGGGTATATTTGGATTCCAGGTTTCTAAATTCTCCCTTCAATGGTGATACCAAACATTGGTATTACAAATATTCCAGATATTTGACTCGAAATCCCATCTACCAACGCCCCCTAAGTTTCAAGTTATATACTGAGAGAGGATGAAACGACAGTGTATTGGAGAATTAGAGGAGAAATTGCTTAGGGGCATAAAACGAGTTCATTTTGTTATTTAAGTTTCGATTCGGCAGAAATGGCCAACCAAAGCGCCTTAAGGAACTGATCATTTTCGGTTTGATCCAATTCCATCGGTTCCGTAATTTTTTTGTTCATCCCTAGTTCTGCAGCATGTTAAGCATGTGAGCAACAGTGAGGTAAATAATGATTTAACTTCTCCAGTGTCTCTCTATGGAGGTGTGAACAGCTGTTTTTGACCTGGGTACTGATAAGACCCTGATGGGGTTTCTGGTGCATTTTAACAAAAACACTAAGATTTGGTGGTCATGAATGTATGGGGTGTTGTCAATGATTTTTTTACCAACAATCACTTGCCTTATTCATAAATCATACTAACATTGCTTTAGTTCCTATGGTACAAGCTTCTGAATCTCGTTCACAATACAAACCAATTTCTTTTTGTAATTTCTCTTACAAGATTATTACAAAGATCTTGGTTAACAGAGTTAAGCTTGTTCTTCCTTCATTCATATTCGATACACAAAGTGCATTTGTCAGTGAGGCATATTGAGGAGAACATTCTGATTGCTCAAGAAATTTTCTTTCACATGAAAAGAAAGAAGAATGGTAAGAAATGTCTTTTAGCCATTAAGACTGATATGGCAAAAGCCTATGACATAATTAATTGGAGTTTTCTTGAGCTTTTGCTCTTCAAATTGGCCCTTTGACTGGAGGATTGTTAAATGTATTATGCTATTTGTTAAAATAGTTAGATATAGAGTGATTGTTAATGAAAACCCTGGTGAAGAAATCAAACCCCAAAGAGGAATTAGGCAAGGAGATCCTTTATCTCCTTACAGGTCATAATTGTGGCTGACCGTTTGTCTAAGTGTCTTCTTAAAGCTGTGGAGGATAAGAAAAATAAACCCATCTGTATTAAAAGAAATAACCTAGAGATCTAACACTTACTATTTACAGATGATAGTTTATTCTTTGTGGAAGCTGAGGTGAATTCCTGTATGCATTTGAAAAAATGTGTTGAGAGATACCGTTTGGCTTCCGGGCAAATAGTAAATCTGGATAAAAGCTGTCTGTGGTTTAGTAGAAATGTTGAAGGTTCCAAAAAATAACTCATATCTCTTATTTTGGACATTCCTTTATCCTCTTAGAAGGAAAGTTACCTTGGTCTTCCAACTGACTGTGGAGCATCAAAAGCTTCAGTTTATGCTATTCTGCAAGAAAGAATTGATAATAGAGTAGCAACATGGAAAGTAAATCTGTTATCTGATCACGGGAGAGAGCTTTTAATTGAATCGGTGGCCCAATTTTTGTCCTGCTATGTGATGGGAGTCTTTAAACTTCTTAAGTAAGTCTGTTCTAATCTTCAACCAGCAATTTTGAAGTTCTGGTTTAGCAGAAGTGAGGATAAGAAGGGCATTAATAGGTGCTCTTTAAAGAAGCTTACTTGCAGAAAGGATTTGGGAGGCTTAGGTTTCAGAAGCCTTGAAGATTTTAATTTGGCTTTACTTGAAAAACAGGCTTGGGTTATTATGCATAACCCAAACAGTTTGTGTGTAAGATTCCTTAAAAGCATATATTTTCTAGATTGTGTGTTCCTAAAACCAAATCTCCTAAGCAATGCTCCTGAGCTTGGAAGAGTGTTTGGCTTGGAAAGGAGGAAATAAAGAAAAGATCCTTATGGAGTATAGGCAAATATATTGTCAGTCAATATTTGGGAGGACAATTAGCTTCCTAGTAGATCAAACTTATCTGCTTTTAAAAGTCCAGATGCTAACCTAGTTTCTGATATTATCTGTGAAGATGCAAAAGTGTGGAATGTTGACAAAATTAAGCAGTTATTTTCTACTTGGATTGAGAAGGAAATTATGTCTTGTACATCTCTAAAACAGGCAGGCTAGTTTGGTCTTTTAACTCAGATGGAAGCTTCTCTGTTAATTATTGTTACCATTTTGTCCATGAGGATAATTTTAATTATGGCAGTTCTCGAGCTTCAACATCTCATGAGGATGGACCAGAGGTTTGGAAACTAATTTGGAAGCTGAATCTCCCTAAAAAGCCCAGGCTTTTCCTTTAGAAAGCATTAATAATTTTATGCCAACTAAACAGAACCTTTCTCATAGAATGATTATTAGTGATCCTTGGTGTCCAGTATGTTTGACAGAAGAAGCGTCTTCTGCTCATCTTTTTGTAGGATGTCATTTTAGCAAGATGGTTTGCTGGTCTTCTATTTTGCAGCTGTGAGCTATACATCCTCAAAACCTTGTCTTTAGTCCATGGTTGCTGAAAAGATTGCTGGACCTCAAATATCATCCTAATGGGAATGAGGAGACTCTTCAATTATTTTGTTTTTTGATTTGAAATATCTGGAAAGCTAGAAATGTGTTGGTTTTTAAAAGAAAGCATCATTGTCCTTTGTCTATCATCTATATGGAAGAGAAGGATCTGAGGCTTCTCAAACAGGCTTCTCAAACAGGCTTCTGTCAAGGTTCCTAAGATCAATGGTGTTGCTGGTCCTACTAAAGGAATTGCAGCTTTTCTTTCCTGTCTCTCTCTTGATACTGATGATTAATAACGATGCTTCCTTCATGTTTAAAGAAGGAAGATGAGCTATTGGAGTGATAGCTAGAAACAGTTTGGTAGGTATTTGGGTTCTGTTTTCAAAAGAATTGAGGCTACAAATGCGGAGCAGGCTTAGCTTTTTGCTGTCAAAGAAGCTATGGAGCTGGCTCTTAGTGCTGGTTCGTTGAAAATAGTCTTTGAATTGGATGCCCTCAGAATCTTCCATGGCTTCTTGATAGTCTGTTTTAGGAGATTATAGTTAAGAAGAGTAAGTTCATTCACTGTAATTTTAGCTGGGTTAAAAAGAATCATAATGTAGTTGCTGATGCTATAGCTTGCTATGGTAATGGTCAAAGCTACAATGATATTAGTTATTCTTTTTCACCTCATTTTATTGTTTAGATTATTTAGAAAGAATCTGCTTGTATAAAGGAGAAGTGTAAACCTCATTAATAGTTGTATTCTTCTTTTTCTCTTAATAAAATCTTTCTTTGATAACAAATTGAAAAATTTGAAAATAAAGTACTTTTCACTACCATAAATTTAATTTATCACGACGGGCGTCAAAATTAAACATGATAGGGTTGATTTTCTACGACGGTGCGGGATGACATTAAAATGAGAGGGTGTCAAAACCCCATATTAAATAATGACCTTCTTTAAATTAAACGACGGAAGATAAAGACCCCATCGTATTTTATAATAAAACGAATTAAAACGATGGGGCGTCGACTCCTCATCATATTTGGCAAACAAAAGAAGTTTGTACTTCACTTTGACTCTCGCTCTCTTTCCCATTTTATTTCCTCTCTCATTTCGTGTATGTGCCCTACCCTCTTTTTCATCTCCAGCCACATGTCCGCAGCCTCACCGCGATTGCCTACCGACCCTCACCTCAAAGGTTCGCCCTCTCTCTCTCTCTCTGAGTTTCGATTTGGTGTTGGGCTCACGCATTTGTAGTGAAAACCACAATAGGTGTTGAATTGCCAATGATGCAAGGAGATCGTTCAAGAAAGAGTCTGAATTCATCTGCTTCATCTCGAGCGGTAGGTATGTTATTCAATTTTTCATTGGTCTTTCTTATTTATTGATTTTGAGCATTGAACAAAGCTTGTAAGGTTTAACGTTTTATATTCTTGAAACTAAAAATGTACGCATGTTTGATCTAGAGAGATGCTAAGTGTTTCAGCTGCCTTATTCGGAGGCTGTGATAGGTAACGATCAGCTTTTGTTTTATAAAGGGTTGAAGAAAGCTCGGCCTCCTAGTGTTGCTGGAAAACGAAGCTCCATTTACCGCGGAGTCACCAGGTACTTTAGAACCAAGTTGAGCTTATGTGTTTGGTTACTGAGTAAAAGACAGAATCAGACGAAGCTTAGTTATATGTTTGGTTATTGATAGGAGGCTCACTCAACATATCCAGAAAAGACGAATCTTCTACTTATGATATTTAGCGTTGAAGTTCAAGAGGAGATTATAGTTAAGAAGAGTAAGTTCATTCACTGTAAATTTAGTTGGGTTAAAAAGAATCATAATGTAGTTGCTGATGCTATAGCTTACTATGGTAATGGTCAAAGCTACAATAATATTAATTATTCTTTTTCACCACATTTTATTGTTCAGATTATAGAGAAAGAATCTGCTTGTATCAAGGAGAAGTGTAAACCTCATTAATAGCTGTATTCTTCTTCTTCTCTTAATAAAATCTTTCTTTGATAAAAAAATTGAAAATTTTGAAAATGAAGTTCTTTTCACTACTATAAATCTGATTTTTCATGGCAGGTGTCAAAAAATAAACATGACGGGGATGGTTTTCTACGACGATGGATAAAAACCCCATCGTTTTAAATCATATTAAATTACAACAGGGTGATATTAAAATGACCGGGTGTCGAAACCTCATATTAAATGATGACCTTCTTTAAATTATAGGACGGGGATAAAGACCCCGTCGTATTTTATAGTAAAACGAATTAAAACGACTGGGCCTCGACTCCCCATCGTATTTGGCAAACAAATGAAGTTTGTACTTTACTTTGACTCTCGCTCTCTTTCCCATTTCATTCCCTCTCTCATTCTGCGTATGTGCCCTAGCCTCTTTTTCATCTCCAACCACATGTTCGCAGCCTCGTCGCGATTGCCTACCAACTCTCACCTCAAAGGTTCGCCTTCTCTCTCTCTCCCAGAGTTTCACTTTGGTGCTAGGGCTCACACGTCTATAGTGAAAATCATAATAGGTGCTTGAATTGCCAATGATGCAAGGAGATCGTTCAAGAAAAAGTCTCTGAATTCATCTGCTTCATCTCGAGCGGTAGGTATGTTCAATTTTTCATTGGTCTTTCTTATTTATTGATTTTGAGCATGGAACAAAGCTTGTAAGGTTTAACGTTTTATATTCTTGAAACTGAAAATGTACGCATGTTTGATGTAGAGAGTTGCTAAGTGTTTCAGCTGCCTTATTCAAAGGCTGTGATAAGTAACAATCAGCTTTTATTTTATAGAGGGTTGAAGAAAGCTCGGCCTCTTAGTGTTGCTGGAAAACGAAGCTCCATTTACCGCGGAGTCACCAGGTACTTTGGAACCAAGTTGAGTTTATGTGTTTGGTTACTGAGTAAAAGACGGAATCAGACGAAGCTTAGTTATGTGTTTGGTTACTGATAGGAGGCTCACTCAGCATATCCAGAAAAGATGAATCTTCTACTTATGATATTTAGTGTTGAAGTTCTACATTTGAGTGACTTTGAGTATACTGGTTTACGAGGCAGATTAAGGGGTTCACTTAGTGTACACATATTTGAGTGGTTTTTGTATATGTGTAGGTTTCTTACCTCTTCGCAAATCTTTATGAATTATGCTGATACCGATCAACTAAAATTTCAAACTTTTCATGGAAGGTTTAATGCTGTGAAACTGAAATAACGTTCCAGTTAATAGATTAGATGAAGGAAAAAGTGTAACTTCGGTAGACAACTACAACTTTAAGCTTTTGGGACCTAGGGTTGTGACTAGCTATGTAGTATTATGTTATCCTTGGACACTATTTAAGGACCTAGAGTCCCCTCAATGAATTTGACCCACAATGTGGTCACAAAAGGCAAGCAACTCGCTAGATGCTGAGATGGCAGCCATTGCCTCTATTTATTTGGGTGAAGATATGCGATAAGAAAACTTACCATGAAACAATTTTATGATGAGGCTACCATGGTGAATGAATGTTTTAGAGTGAAGATTCAACTTAAGTATCTATTCTTACTAAGTTCAGGAACTTGTCCCCATGCTTCCGTTTGTCTATATAACTGTAAGGTAGGTATAGTTGGCTGCTTTT
The DNA here is from genome assembly GCA_003255025.1 of Datisca glomerata. Taxonomy (NCBI): domain Eukaryota; kingdom Viridiplantae; phylum Streptophyta; class Magnoliopsida; order Cucurbitales; family Datiscaceae; genus Datisca; species Datisca glomerata. Next base: position 235,055 of record QANY01005060.1, read on the forward strand.
TTCAAGTAATCATAAGTCAACGCTTTCTAATGTAGTCTATCTTCTCTTATTCGGATAGTTTGATAAATATCTTGAAACATACTAGGCATCTTTTATCTATGTTTTACCATTTTGATTTTGACTATGCATGTATAAGACTAAGACTTCATGCAGAATCTGTTTGAGACTGTAGGAGGCGCAATTGGTTGTTCAAATTGAAGTTGTTTGGGTGCAAAATGAACTATTAGAATGTGAACTTTCTGGTTTACTTTTTATGCAGAAATTTAATTTGGTCTTTTATGATTCTGTCTTATAGAGTAGAGCTTGATTGTTACTGTGAAGGCGAGCTAATAAAGGCATCTTCTCATCTCGTTCTTCCCTTCGTTCCTTGCTTTTGTTCTGCGATTTTATTTGTTGGAATTTAGAATATTTAGTATTAATAAAGTTGAATGACTCTTAAAACTTTTTGTCTTTTAATTCAAGTTGGTCTAGAACTTTTCTCATCGCCTTATGTTTGGTTGTCCTAGAATTTTTCTCAATTTTATTCTGAGTTGCCAAGCAAGTTTGCTAGTTATTTATTGTAAATGTTGTTCTTACTATTGTTAGTCTCAATGAATGAAAATTCGAATCAACGCATCATCCCTCCTCTCTTTACTATTTAGTATGTCTTTCCTCTTCCCTTTTTACTGTAATTTCTCCACTAGGAACCTAAGCTTTTCAATATGGACATCATTAGTTCCAATATTAAATATGGTTGTACTTGAGATGTAAGGCATGAGGGATGTCAAATGGGCTTTCAAGCTAGCTTGTGTTAATGATTTCATCCTCTCTTTGCTGAATGGTTATTAAACTCTTGTTGATGACGAATTGCTTACTAGGACACAAAATCATAGAATAGCCAGCCATTACTCGTGCTATTCTTTCGATTCCAACTATTTTATTTTTTCTAAAATGAATATCTTTGATGACGTTTCGTCGATAAGCCGCTGTCAAATAGTTTATCTTTGACGACGTTTATTCCACAAATCGTCGTCATAAATGTATTTTTTGTGACAGTACCAGATGACTCTACGATGGTTCCTAATTTAACCGTCGTAAACAAAGAAACTCTTACGACAGTGTGACGATTTATCACAACGGTTCATTATTCTACCATCGTAAAAAATTCACCGTCGCAAAAATTAAATGCTTTTTTACAACACCCTTTTTCACGACGGTTATTCCCCCCGTGTAAAATAAAATTGTAGAAATTGTATTTTAAAAATTAGCTTATTTAAATATAACATTCACATGCATTTCTCTTATTGAACATATTTATCATCTTTAATGTAAAAGTAGCTTACATGAAACAAAATTGCACGAAAAATTTAGAAACAACTTTTCATAAACATGTTGCAAAAACAAATAAGTATCAAATGTAATTTTTGAGAAGTATCAATGTCATCCAATACGAAGGGTTTCAAATTTTTCAAAAAAATGATTTAAAGACATATTGATTCTAACAACTGATTGCAGAGTTGATTGTTCAGACCTTCCGATTTCGTTGATTCTCGCAAAAATAAAAAAAATAGAAAAAGGAAAAGGAAAACTCTCTCTAAACATTATTAACTGAAATCTAAACTACCTCGAAGGCCTAAAACTTTAAATAACAAAACCAAATAGCTAAATAATAAAATTTTCTAAAAAGTAAAATTTTGAAATAATGACAAAATATTAAAATACTTTTTTAAGATTACAATCCATTAAAGGCGTGTCAATCAAAGTTTTATATTGAAAAGTTATGGACAAAATAAAATATCTTACGACGGTAAAACACATTTTTAGAGGACTAAACATTGGAACTTGGCCAATATTGTGAATATTCATCCTTAGCCCGTTTAAAAATCAAATGGACCCGCAAATCATCAGAATAATATTGACAGGTGGGCCAACATCCTATCGGGTGATATCAGAGTCTGGTGATCATGGGTTTAACTATCAATAAATGCATTGTGCTTGGGGGCAGGTGCTGATGGGAGATTTTTGATAGGGGACCAACATCTTGTCATGTGGCAGAGACCTGGTAGTAGGGGTGTTCAAAACCAAATCGAACCAAACTGAATCGAAAATGACTGGTTCGATCGGTTTTTTATGTGTTCAGTTCGGTTTGATTTTATTACCGAACTGAAGTTTCCATCCGGTTCAGAATTTTAATGATTTTTGAACAGAACCGAAATATTATATTAATATTATTTTTTATTTATAATTTCATATAAAACTGAATCAAAACAAGTTTTTGATTTTGTATTTTTTTTCAATAATATCATTTAAAAATTATTTAAAAACCTATTTATATTTAATTAGATTGAACCAAAGAACCAAACCGAACTGAACCGAAACTCACGGTTCAGTTTAGTTCTTTTAGCATTCACGGTTGGTTTGGTTTGATTTTATTGACGAACTGAACCGTGAACACCCATACCTCGTAGGACCAAGTCACAATCGAAACTTAAGTGCATGTATTTGAACTAAATAAATGAATGTAAAATTACGCATTAACTACCAGTTATAACTTTTAGTTGAACGATAAGCACTTGATCCCATAAATATGATACTCTAAAAATCCCTTGAAAATCTTATAATAGGCCATGCGTCGTTTCTCACTGCTCCATAAATTCCGGATCCTTGTAGATTGATCTTCAAATGAGCTTCTCATATGGTTATTCAATGTAACATTTCAATTTGACTAAATTTTAGTTCTTTTCGATAGGTAACCACTATGTTTTTGTAGAAAAACGGATACTATCATTTATTGATTTAATTTCTTTTTATTTAATGATTGTGAAAAACCCTCGAGTCGAATTAATAAAATAATCAGGATCATAGATAGACAACTTTTAAAAAATAAAAAATGGTCATAGGTTAAAAAAATAAAAAATAGCAACTTTGATAATTTGACACGCCTCTCAAAAAAGTATTTCGATTGAGTGAAAACATATTTATTAACTATACTTATTTTTATATTTTAGATAATCAATTATTCAATAATTTATTATCTAATTAATGAAATTATTAATGAGTTTTTATTATAAAGAATGATTATTTTATCTTTGATTTTATAAATGTTATATATTTTTCTAAGTATCATATATTTTTATATCGATTTCTTAAAATGGAAATGTATTATACACGTTTAATAACTATTTTTAAATTATTACGTATTGTGTATTATTGACTGAATTTTTACCAAATGTTTGACCATTTGATATCTGTATTATATTTATCAAATAATACTTTGTATTTTTACCGTTCCCCAATTTACTAACTATACTATAGACAAAAATCACAGCACGTAGATTAGTACTTATATTTTGATTGTTTTTCATCATTTTTCATCACAACACTACACTCTTTTCTACAATTCTATTCCCCCACTTTAAACTTTTATAATGAACCTTGGCTTGATTTTCTTTTTAAAACTATTTTAATACAAAATATTGTAGTTTGTTTCATTTTTTTAATTTCCTCTCTTTTATTTTGAAAATTCTCAATTTCATCCTCTAATTTTAGTTAACATTTTAATTTATTCATTTTATCACCATCCATTAATAAAATTAGACAGTTTTACTGACACGACTTGTTACGTCCACACATAGCGTGCGTGGGACCTAAAAATTACATAGTCAACAAAAAACAAAGGAGTGTGAAGATTTACATAACTTAGGGTAAGTTGATAGAATGATATCTACACTTTACGATCGATTATGCTACATGTCCTAGTCGGAGTTAAATTTCCTAACTTTCTTAGAATATTTAAAATTAATATACACAAATCGATTAAATTATTTTACATGATCATATTCCTGTCAAATGCATTTGCATAGTTAATATTCTCAATTTCCTTGATGTATTAATTATGGCATGGGTGGTTAATGAATAATTTAAAAGTAATTTCTCCATATAATTTTTCTGTTAATTATGAAGATATACTTGCATTTTGGTTATTTTGTCAAATCATTTTAATGAGTCATGAAACACTAACTTATAAATTATTGATACATTACTTAGTCGCTTAAAACATAGAATGAGTTGGAAAACGCTTTGTCGAGAAGCACTTTAATTTTACGTTAATAGATCACTATGTACAAAGAGATAATCATTTCATGATCAAGTGGGCAACAATTAGATTAATAAGTTAGGCGTCAAGCGATCAGCATTGGGCATAGATATTCCATTATCATGGAAGTTGGCGTAAAGGACATGGTGTTCAACACTCAACCAAGCTTTTTTTTAGATCACGACATTGAACAGAGCTTACCTAATAACACCCCAAAATCAACAAAGCTTCAAGGCAGTCTCAACAACAATGAAAAACTGCAAAACCCTAACAAAACCACAGAGCAGTTAGATTTATTGATAAACAAATAGATTTCTTTCTACACTTTACCAACAAAGATTTCTTAAAAATATAAATAACCGTGGGAATCCAATTGAAAGTTGAACTAATCCAAAAGAAAGAAGCAGTTCTATAATAATAAACATAAAGAAACTACTTTAAACATAAAGTTTCGTGATGAAAGAACCGTGGGAATTCAAAACATGCTAAACTTCAAGACCGTAATTAGTCTGAATTCACCACATGGCAAATATTGGACAGTGCTAATTACTATTGTCATGCCTTGTAATATTAAGTGTTAAACATACTCGTAAGGTATTTATGGTGACACCATATGAACAAGTCTGATGAAAAGATAATAAGAAAAGTTGTTATCACATTTAACTCTTGGCCAGCAAGCTTAGCGAGCCTCTCACTCCACCATAAAGATAACTATTCAATAGTTACTCCATGTTTCTTTCCATATGACCATGTTGCTGGAAGAACAAACTGTAGAATCTCCCAAAAAGAATCACGCTACTCATCCAGTTATCCGACAAAATTTACGAAAGGATCATACTTCCCAGAGAAACCCATAAGTTCAAAGATTTGTGCACCATTTTAATAGCATTTAATCTAAATAATATCTTGCTCCATCAAAGGTCTAATTTCAGTAATACATAAGTAGAATATTAACTAGCAGCATCATAGGCATTGCGAATGGAAAAAATTTAGTCAATTCATGCAAAAGACTAACCTGCAAAGATGATATATGTTGATGAATGATCATACTTAACATGTTAATGTGTCCTTCCTGTAATGAGAAATAAAAATGAGGTTGAATCATTCTGTAAGAACCATATGTTGTACAGAGAAACAAAGCCTGTGCAATTTCTAGATGAGAACTACCATTAATGCATCCCAATGCCTTTCCCTGTTGGCTGCATGACAAATGGGCAGAGTATATTTAAATCGGTTGTCTCCATCTTTGATCTCATCTGCTGAAAAAGGTAGATAATGCGGACATGTCTCCACAGATATGCTGTCACCACTACTTTTTACTTTCTATAAAAGCAAGTAACAACAGCAAGCGAAAAAAATGTGTAAAACTTGCACAACCTTGAACCTGCATGCATATAAAAGACACGAGTAACTGGGAAGTACCTTGATAAGTTCCAAAGAAGAACTTGAATCGGACAAGTGAATAATATGAAGATGAGCTCCTTCTGCAGGACCATCTGGCCTTGTGTCATTTGTTACTTTCCAGAGCTCTATGATAGCTGCCTCCTCCATGGAATATGCAGGAGAAGAACAATAATCTCCAAATTGATGTCTTAAAAAATAAAGTTGTCTAGGATTCCACAAAAATGCAAGCTTTAGCTCAAAATCATGTATGCTATCCTTTACTACTTTCAAAGGTTACTTGCTAAATAAACATTATAAAAAGGGATCTTTTAGCCCAAAAAAATAAGAAACTAATTATCCTAACACTGATTACTGTAATTTTCATTTATTATTTTTTGATTACTGTAATAAGAAAATAATTATCAAACACTTTTACGGGACATTTTATTTACGTAATTTCCAGAAAAATATTTTAAGTGATTGGTTCAACTACTAGCTAACTAATTAAAGACATGAAAAATAGCTTACCACAATGAGTTTTCCAGCATTCTCAGGTCGTCTTACTAATCTTATCGCGGCAGCTGTATCTGCACCTGAAGGGAGATCAAGATAACATTTTAAATTATCAAAAATAGAGTGGGCAACTCTCTATCACTTCGACCACTGTAAAAGAATAGTTTAGGTTGTCACTATAGGAAGAAGGTCAATCCAATATTCCAATGGTGATTAGGTGCGTTACCAAAAAGAAGGATTTAGTTATTTTTTCTGGAATAGAGAAGGGTTCTTGTGCATACATAGCTAAGAAATGATACAACTGAAATGGAGTTGTTTCTTAAATATTTATGGCAAAAAATATTTAAAAACTGTAACTTACCAGCAGACCTTCCTCCAATGCTAATCTCCTTGCCACTTCGTCAACTTCATCATTTGTCACCTAGATTTTTGTGTACGTAATTATCATTATTAGTCATTGACTTTTAGCTACCCAAATCATCAAGTAATTATACATATTTAACACTAAAATACCCATGTTAAATGTCTGAACTGTCTAAAAAACAAAGAAAATAGAAGGAACCACTATGTTCAATGTTCTCAAAAGTCCTATAATTCAATTCATGCCATATACACTAAAACAAACACAAAGCAATATATTTCCCCTTGGTCAAAAAAGTCCTACACCGCTAAAAAAGGGAAGTCTGATACTGAAGCTGGCCTAGTCTAATACAGTCTGACAATGTCAAAAATGAAGCCACACAAAGCAGATAAAATATCACAAACACATGTGTTGACATGCATATTACACACGTAGCATTTATTGAAGGAATTCAATCAGATTTGCAAGTTAAAAGAGCCTACCGAGGGTAGCTCACCATCATTCCTTTTCTTTTACAACATCCTATTTATATTAGTAAATAATGATTGCCCAGTAGCTCAAATAAACATCTGCTAAGTTGTTCTTCATAGAACGTCAATCACTAATTTCAAGGAAATTCTATCAGAATTATAAGCCAAGCCTAGCCTTCTGATTTACTGACTTTCCTACCTCGTCAAAAACTAATCTTCCAAGTATCAGTAACACAACTAGCAGATATAATTGCTAATAAGGATGGACAGGAACTAGATTGCATTTACTTCATGTAGTTTACTTTGCTTGAGAGTTGTTCGACGCTAACATTTTGGCAAAAATTTCCCTTAACTCCCTCAAAAAATAAACCCGAGGGCTAGTTCTCTTTCAAAGAAGAGCGTTTTAGAAATACATTAAAAAATAAATGTTACATCTCACTACTGATGAAAAAAGTATAGAAAGGGGGAAAATTATTGCAAAATAAATACAACAGTAGAGAAACTGACAGTCAACTTAAGGAGAACTCTGAATTCAAAAATCACCACACAAATGTGCATTGCGTGTAGTGCATCGCTGGGATAACCTGCTTTGGATAAGTTTTTTTTAAAACCACAGGTGTAAAATGAGGAGGACAAAAAGAAAATCCTATTTTATAAAAGGTGTAAACAATGAAGTAGAGATAGGCAGACGATCCGACTAAATCACAGACAAAAATTCAGAATAGGAATTGCATGATAAACTCTTACCCTAGTCAAAAGATGTAACAACAAGAATTGAGCTGTTACCCCTTCATTACCAAGAATAGTTCTAAGATGTTTTAACATATTCTCTCTAATCTCTTTGAACAGATGCTACTTTGGCTATAAAGTAAAGAAAAATCACAGGAGCTTTCGAGATCGCAAGCTTATGTAGAGGGTAATCGCGAGCTTCTAAGATTCGCGAAGCTTCTGAGATCATGAGCTTCAAAAAATCATATGAGCTTCTGAGATCTCTAGCTTTTGAAGAGGGTAATCGTGAGTTTCTGAGATTCGTGAAGCTTTTGAGATCACAGCTTCTGAAAATCATGGAGCTTTTGAGATTGCGAGCTTCTTAATAAGGTAATCGTAAGCTTGTGAGATCACGAGCTTCTGAAAATCACGGAGATTATGAAGAGGGTAATCGCGGACCTCAGCCAAGCCCTAGGTTGTATGTTGTATTCTTCTGAGGTTGAAGTCGAGAAACCCTGTGAAGAAAAATGGTAAAGGAAAATGAGAAGTGCTCACGGAGTGAAAGGAATCGGGTTGAGCTACTGAAAATGGAGAATGAACATGTGAGATACCAAAGAAATGGGAAGACTATAGAGGAAAATTATCTAGGGCTTCGATCAATGTCAATTTTTCACTCCCCCTCCTTTGTCCATATCTCGCTACTTTAAATTTTCTGTCCCCCTCTTTTTGCCTCCCCTTTTTTTCTTTTTACTTTTAACTAGAACAAATTTTACTTGATTTATAAATCTCCTGTTGTTTTGAGTTTTCAACAAGAGTAGACTGAAACTCTTATTTTGTATTCCTGTAAAATACCATATTTCGTGTAGTTAACTAAATGACTATTAAAAAAACACTTTGTGAAAATTACCAAATTTTTTTAATCATCATATTAAATTAGTATTTGTTCTATGTGAGTTACTAATTTATTCATATTAACTCAATCATATTTTGCTCATTTTTTATTAATTCTCAATAGCTTGGCCATTTGATTAACTCACTATTTCAAACCGGTCATTCCTCAATTCTATCTATTAGTAGCTAGCCTACAAGCTAATGGTTTAACAAGAATGACCCTATTTTAAATATAGAGAAGTATATGCAAACCAAGATAGTTTATATGCATACACAACTATACACCGAAGACACATGAGTATATATGGTATACATGTAGTTTTATGATTTTTTTATCAGACCGGTCCGCTACTATCAGGAGTGTATCCACTCTTGGATCACCATTTATTTAATCACATAGAGTGATCTAAGGGTGGATACTCCCCTAATATTAAAGAGTGGTACTCAATCATATATTATAAATAATTGAGTATTACGGTGAGTTTACAATGATTTTAGTCAATTTTATAAAACTCATAGGACGAAGAAAAAGTTTATCGTAAAAAAAAGGGCATGAAGTTTGGAAAGACCAACAATAGGTGAAATCATAGAGCTATAATTATGTAATTATTATAATAAATTTTAGGTAGGTATGTAATTTTCATCTGACATCATACACAGTTTCTCATTATGGGGCTATTTTTTATTACATTAATAAAGTTAAATAAATAAAATACATAGATGAAGTGTAAGATAATAATCTTTTATATGTTAATTGAGTCAGTCCATTACCTTTCGTATGTTGAAAGGTACACTAGTATTAAAAAAATCAGATACAAAACACTTATAAGGGAAATGTGAGGAGCTTGTGTTCATTATTTTATGCATAAAATACCATATAATTAAAGTATTTCCATTTACAACTTACAATAAAACATCGTTGTTGCCCTAATACCCATGCATTTTTTTCAAAAGCTTTGTGTATAACTAGGATAATGAAGTAAGGGCATGACAGCTTCATCATAAATTTTAGTTTTTATCAATAATATTATTATTATTCTATCTCACTTTAATATGTTACGTTACATCATGTCACATGTATAAAATAATGAAAAAGAAATTTACAGTTAAGCGGAAAAGATGAAGTTTAGGCGTGGCATAAAAAATTCAAAGCTTCATCGAACTAGTATGACAATGTTGTTAACACTATTGGTGATTAGGAAATTTCTAATCATCATTATATTTTTAACTATAATACTTTCTTACCCCATAAATATTTCTAAACCGATGATCGTATTGTATGTTGAAACCTCAATAAATAAAATATTGAAACATCATTTGTTCAGATAAAATATGGTAAGTTTAGAAGGTTTGTTCAGGTTTTTAAATGTGTCAATTTTCTCAATCGACCATGACTGTTATAGTGAGGTTTGTATTCATATGATTTGAGACTCGCTACTCGCAAATTTAATCTAGCTCCAATATCATGTAATTTTTTTCTCACATTAGTATAACATGATACATAATCAATGTACTTTTGCTACAAATATTTCTTCACAAATATATAGAAAAATGCATAATATTTGTGTATCTAAAATTGCATGCTCCACCACCTTATATTAATTAGATTAATTATAGTAACACTTGTTTAAATGTTGTGATTAGAACAAGAAAATAGAACCAACCAAAGCTCTAGAAGCATTATCTTTGACCTTTAATTAGAACATAAAGCCATTTTTTTGTTCAACTACGTGACTCTCCACTAATCTAAAGAGGCTTATAAATGAAGAAAATGACAGCATTTAATTTTTATGTACTTTGAGCAACCTTTTCCATCAATGGTCAGGGCACATGCTTTCGTCATCTCATCTTAATTTTTTCTTAATTAAATAAGTTTACAATTCTTTTAGTGTTTTTCATCCTTCAGAAAATATTAAAATCTAATATAGAATAAGCATGATCAATGAAAATACATCATCTTTTTTCCCCTTATAGATATATTTTATCCCTTTGTCTACCTAAATTCACCCACTTCCTTGCTTTGATTATTATGACCGTTTCTTACTAACAAATGTAAATCGAGATTACTTTCGGTTGATCTGGATCGTTTAACAAAAAATAATCAACATAGATGTCTCTAGTATAAAAGATTAAAAAATTAAAAATTGATTTGATTTAAAATAAACGGCACAGATGAATACAATTTGCGCGATACTTCTCAAGACAACTATATAAAGTTTGGGCTTTTAGCATTTTTTACTTTAGCGCCTCCAAATTTACAATTTTATTTTTCCAAAATATAATGTATGGCACATAATGAATATAAAATATTTACTCTTTAATTTATATACCATCATTGGATATATAATACATTCAACTTTGTTGGCTTTTAAAATGGGAATTTTCAAATTATACATCTTGAAATTAATTTTTTCATTTGAAAACAAAGGGAAAAAAGGCTATATTTATTTGCTGTACAATATTCTTCTTAGTCAAATATACTTAGTTGTTGACAATGTTAAGAACCATTTAGAGAGAGAAAACAGAATAAAAAAATGACAACCTGTATTAAACTGGAGCAAAAGAATTAATTAAAAAATTAATTAAACTAGTACTTAGATTGTTTTAACAATATTTATTATGAATAAAATATTGTCGTACTAACATCAGAAAGGCAAACATATAGTTCTGATTATATTGGTCTCAGCGCCTGATTAATGGGCAAATGCATGTGTTTGATTAATTATTTAAATTAGAAAAAAGTGATAACATGCAGGCCATGAACATTTTTATGTCAGAAATAAATTAGAGCCACAAATTAAAAAATTAGACCTAATACTCGTTTATCATGTTGACATTAGTATTTATAACAGCAAATAATATATACTGAGGAGCACCAGAATGGTTGAGTTAGTAAAATAGTTAGTCAGGCAGATACACTCAATCTATTATATTTGTTTATTTGTCCAAAAATATTTAAAGAAAGTATAAATTTTTTATAACAATCAATTCTTTGAATTGATTGAAAGGTGAAATTTCTACATAATTAATAGATACATACATATATTGTGCGTGATAAATTTAGATTCACTTTGTTGATTCACTAAGTACATAAAAAACTTAAGTATATTCATCTTCTTTATATATTATAAAATAAGAGATAACATATTAATTTTGAATCTTTACGGTTTTAAATTTATATTGGACTTTGAATATTAAAATAACATACTAACCACACTTTTCGGTTAAATAATATTAAACTCTCACCAAGCAATATCTCTTACATTCTATATATAAACTTAGTTATATAGTGACTCATTAAAAATGGAAGGTATAAATTTTAGATATAATATATATTAGATGTTTTTTAGAGCTAAAAAATGGTGCACATAAAGTAAGATATGTTAAAATAAAATATGTTTAAAATTATACTACATAGCATCACTTTTAAATATTATAGAAAATAATTTTATTTCATTAATTTGTCACATTCTTAAGAAATTGATGATATCATTGATAAATTGTTAGAAAATATCTCATTTTCATTTTGTTAATAACATAAATACTACATGATATAAATTTATAAATTACTAATGAATAAATTATCATGATAATAATCCTTGTATGTAAGAAAAGATCTCACAACTACTATATATAAATATTCATGCTCCTAATTACGTACACAATATTATAAAATAATTTATTACAAACAATTTATAAAATTTATTATTTCAATGAAGTAAATGACAAAATTTTAGTGAAATACAAAGGATTTTAAAAGGAAAAAATGAAAAAAAAAATCTCTTTAAGCTCATTTTAATAAAATGATGATAGATAATTATACAATATTATAAAATAATTTATTTGCAAAATATTTATAAAATTTATTATTTCAATAAAGTAAATGAAAAGAAATGGTGAAATATTTAATTTGTAAGATGTTTTAAATGAGTTTAAAGGGTTAAAATGAGAATCACGAGTTTCTCTCCTTTAAGCTCATTTTATATAGTGATAGGTATAAGATAATTAGTGTAAATATTTTAAGTCGGTTTTATCCTTAAATTTTGTATACTTTTTTTATTTGTATGTAAAGTAAAATTAAAAAATAGATCAGTTCTTTGAATTGGTAGGTGTAATTATAACATATTAAGTAGTGTAAATATTTTAGAGAAACATCATCTCGAAAAAATTGAATCAAGGCAATTTTTTTTATATTTGAGCACTTGGCACAATTGCCAAAAACTAGAATTGAATTATTTTCTCTTTTGTAGTCTTTAAAAATGAAAAATTTCAACCAGTTCTTCATATTGCCATGAAATTACTCAAATTCTCAAATATTGATTTAACGGTCAAACAAATCCAACAGTTTTTTGGCATCATTAATTATCTGAGAGATTTCATCTCTCATGTAGCCACCTACACTGGCCACTTGTCCAACTTCTCAAAAAGAATCACCATCTTGGGGCCCTGCCTAGACTAAGTCGATCCAAGCCCTTAAAGATCTTGCCCAAAATCATTATCCATTAAAGATTCCTGACACATGATTGCGTATCCTACAGACGGATGCCAGCAATGACCATTGGGGGGCCATCCTCATTGAAGAAGATAAAGGCAAACGTTTTTATTGTTGGCATGCTAGTAGACAATTTAAAGACTCTAAAAAGCATTATCATGCCACCTATAAGGAGATCCTAGCAGTCAAAAAGAGGATTGAAAAATTCAGCTTTTATCTCAGCCCGTATGAATTTACTGTCGAGATAGACAATACGTCATTCCCCAAGATGCTTGATCCAAAATGAAAAATTATTCCTGATAAACAACTCTTCAGGTAGAAAGACTGGTTCTCACGCTATAAATTCTCAGTTCGTCATCTCAAAGGACATCAGAATATCATTGCTGATTATCTCTCTCGACCTAAAAAAGACAGCTCTTCTTCTTCTCAGACCCTCTTTATTCTTACTCTTTCTGATCCTCACTGCAATCCCACTATTCCGATCAGCATGCCTGCTACCATTTTCCCTGCAGGTCTTAAACTTGATGGTCCCACTATGATCAACAATCTTGCCATAAAAATTTTGTTTTACTGGCTCCATCTGTTACTTGTAAAAATCCAAATACACCCTTTCCTAGACAATTTTGATATGGTCATCCCTTATACCACAGTTCCTATCATTAAATGTGTCATACCAGAAGAACTCCTCTGATATCTTTAGGCTATTTTTGCCCTTCATTACTGTGACATCAGATTTCCTCCATACCTTATTTACCAGTATATTCGTGATGCTGCTAATACTCATACGCACCTTGTGACTCTTCTTGCACTTTTTGCTCCACTGCCATACTGGCGAAGCCAGCTTCACAAGATTCCCACCGAATATAATATATGGACTACTCCTCAGAATAGAGACAAACTTTTTTCTGTTTCTACACTCTCGACCGTGAATAAGATCAGTATGTTGATGAAACCTTGTACATGCGTAACTATGTTAATTTCTGGCAGTCCTCTCCTGCTTGGCCCAGATATGAAAAATGGTTCATGGACCAATTGGGTCGAACCTTAACACGTCTTGATGAATCCACCACCGACATGGACTATAATGGTTTTCCCCTTGGGCCATTTCCTTCTAGCCCACAAGCATCCTCTGGAGCTTCCTCCTCGGTTTACATGAATACCAACGCTCATTCATTTTCAGTGGTTTGTCGTCTTCTCATCCTCAGGATCCATATCCATTTGAGCCTCAAGATCCCTATCAGCTAAACACCCAATTGCAGCCTGACTGTTTTCCCCCGAGCTCAGCCAACTTCCTATTCCAACATCCGAATTAGATGACCCTCACGATCTTGATGACTTCAGCTCCACATACTTTCAGGACCTACCGTATGATGAAGACTATGCCAACCTAGGGTCTGATCATGAGCCTATTTCCAAAAGTGATTGGTAGTGCTGCCACCTGTCTCCCATTAATCTCTATCGTGTTGTAATAATGCTAGCTTTATCTTTGCTGTCATCTTTTAAGTTTTTGTCTTTTGTAATAATCGTTACTTTAGACTGTTTACTTTTAGTTTTGTTTTTTGTAATAATTATCGTTACTTTAAACTGTTTAGGTTTGTAGCTGCTAATTGTTTGTATCTCCATCTCTATATAAGGAAGGTTTTCCTTTCATTATAGGCAAGAGGTTTTCAGAATAAAAATATACAAGTGTTTTTCTCTCATGGCTTTCTAAGTTCGTCTTCTTTTCCTTGCTACATTGCTCTTATAATAGTTTACTTCTGGCTGCCGAGATTCAAGTATACTCTACACTTGCCCTTCGCAGGTATCCTGTGTATCAGAAAAGATTCAGACTATGATCTGAGAAAAATATTCTATTATGCTACTCTGAGTTGTTTTAGTTTGATGAATATTTTCATAGGTTCTAACAGCGGCTCCCTAAGAGAATGATTGAGTCTTACCTGGATATTGAAAATATGCATTAGACTGATCAGCTGAGAATCGTATAGCTGAAATACCCCTCTTGGTATCTTTAAACTATAATAGAAAATCATTGAATATCGTTGGAATTAATACATTGTGACAAATCGTTGAATATCATTTGGAATTAGTACGTTGTTACATAAGTTTCTTTACCATAATAGATCCTTGTTACTTAGGTTTTTAAATATATTTTTTGTCATTTGCTTAATGGTTGAAAGACGCCCGTTAAATCCAAAGATTAGTCGTAATGTTTCGGATTTGTGATTTATATACATACTCAAGAAACTTGACTATATATATGTATATGTAACGTAAAATAATAATAGATCCCATTTTCTACTATTTTCATATGAGAGATTTTTTTAAAAATAATTTGAACATTTGGGGTAAACTTTCAACGTCTTAAATCATATCAAATTATAATTCGGTTAAATATTCCAAACGTTTAGGTTAGATGCGTTCATTTTATTTTGAGGTATGTCTGTTGTACTAAATTCTTTCTTTGGTTAATATATTCTTATGAATTTTATCAGAAAAGAAAGAACATAAATAATAAAATTGTGGCCTAATGCTTCAAAATTAAGAAATTAACAACCAACGTTAACATCTTCAACTAATTCTCCAACTGCCTTCAAATGGAAAATTAGCTGTCCCTTTCTTCCCCACCACTAGTTAGAGTTTTGGATACATCACCACAATTTTTAATTCATTCTTAGAAATAATTACCAAAACCAAATTCATATGACATTAATCTAAATTAATCCAACAATATTTTTAGCTTATTAAATCATCAATATATAATGGACTAGAACTGTCAGTCGAAATGATGATAGTGAGTTTTTCCCTTTATATGATATGAGATTTCATATCTACAATTTTTCATTTCTCCGATGACAACAAAATATGAAAAAAATTCTGACACCCCATGTAATTTGTTTAAATGTTACAGACGTACTCTTTAAATTAAAAAATGACTCAGATCTTCTTTCATATTAGATTTTTGTGACAAAAAAATCAAAACCGTTAAATTTTAAAATAACTTCTTTTAAATTTCCTATAATACTAAAATTACCCCGTGATTTTTCCTGATTTGGAAAATAATAAAATTATTTTTTTTATATTCAAACACGAATTCACCTAATTTCATGCAAACTCAAAATTATATATGTTTTGGAGTAAAAAGTTAGATTAGGTGAGTTATAGATATAATACTACCATTTTTCACAATTAAACTAACATCTTTTTAACATAATAGAGTTACGTGATATTTTTCAAAACAGATAACGTGTGCATTAAGTAAACTACAACAAAGAATAAAAAAAATGATAATATAAAATGGGAAAACAAATCTGTGAGATCATTCTAACATTCTGCCATTCTTACCTTTTTTTTTTAAGAAAGAAGAAGAAAAGCTACTCATATTATTCTTATATTACCAAAATGGAAATGATATTCAAAAGATTCATACTCTAAAATATAAAGAACCAAGAAAGAGAAATGACAATTGGCATTATATAATAATTGTGGTTTGGCTTACAACATAAGCACATTACACCATAAACAAGAACATAAACATAATTAATGACCCATTTACAAACCACAATCTCAATTAATCACCATTTTGTCATATTCTCAATTACATGCTTCTCCCTCAACCATACCATACTACTTCAATCTAGTTGCTAACTAAAACCATATTACCATATTATATATAACGATATAATATATATTTGATACCGAATGTAGCTGAATGATTACCTCGCGTTATTGATATCAAGTCGGTACCATTGAATTTTCTATATATATATAAATATTATGAGACACTTTTAATAAGAGATTTAAATAAACTGATAGCCATAAACCCAATTTTTTTTTTCAAGCAATCTTCAGAGAGGTCAGTAATGGAAGATATCTGCAGAAGCCATGATGGGTTGATTAACATAGAGGAAGTTCAATGGATTCATGAAACTATCAGCAGCAGCAGCAGAAACAGTTTGAAAAGTAGTTTCAGATTCAAACCCTCCACTGGTTGTGTTGATGAAATTGAGGATTTCATTCAGAGATTGTAATCTCTGAGTCAACTCAACCATCTGAGCTCTTAGAACTGAGTTTTCGGCCTCGATGTTCAAGAAATGTTGATCAGTGATATTAATGTTTGTCAGGATTTGGTTATTTTCCTTCCTGAGTTGACTCACTTGCGCCATTAGCTCATCCAGATGTTGCTGTTTCCTCATCCTTGATCTTCTCGCCGATTCTCTGTTCGATTGCATTCTCTTCCTCTTTCGTTGATCGATTAAAACCTGCAAATCTCCCTCAGAACCGGAGTTCTGAATTTGAGTGGAACCAGAGGAATTTCCACAAGAGGACGCCATATTTACACCACAGAAACAGATTTTCCCAGGAGAATTAAAACAGAAAAACAAAGAAGATTATACTAGAGAGACGCAGGATCCAGACACTAATAATTACTGGTTCTGTTCGGATAATTTCTATAATAATTGTTTAAAATATGGTTATATTAATTAATCTCAAGCTGTGGTGAGAGATGATTTATGAAAAAACATAGAACCAGTAGAGGAAAACAACAGAGAAAGATTGAACTAAGTGGGTCCTGCGCCTCAGGGAGGAATTTATCATAAACCCGGACCGGAGGATTTCGCTAAGAACTGGAGACATGAATTCCAAACATTAAGAACAAGATTTTCAGCATTAAATTTAATGTTCTGATGGAAAAGAACAAAGAGAAATTAGGTCAGAATAAATGGCCTAATTACAGAGATCTTAGAAAACTAAGAGTTCTTAGGAGAGATCGGCGGTGGAGATTGAAATTTCAAGGAGTTGAATCAAGATCCAATCCTAAAAATCCGATATCGGAGCCTGAAAACCAGCGGGAAATGGCGGTAGAACACAGCCAGAGGTTTGAGATACCAGATCGACAGAACCTCAGTACTCAAATAAAAGAAATGATGAAGAGCCTAAAGAGAGATCTAAATGAGAAGAGAGAGGAGGAAGGAGATTTGAGAAGGACGTTGAAGGTGTAATTTATAGAACAAAAGGGCAGCCAAGAAAGTGAAAGAAAATACTAGAAAATAGGGAAAGAAAATGAAAATCGATTTAAAAATAGAAAATGAATAGTGGAAAAGAAAAAAGTATTTTATTCATCCGTCCAATGAATAATTCTAGATAGGACAAATGGTATATTAAATGATTTATTAATCACTTATAAATTAATATTTAATATTTTTTTAAATGATTTATCAAATTCACACAATCAATTAAAAATTAATTCAAACCTCGATTAGTGTATAGTTATTATATTAAGAGATCAATGCATAATATTGTGTTCTGTCATTAGTTGTGTATTTCCTTCTCGTTTTATCTTATGTATATGTCTCAACATGTCAAAAAAGGCGTAATAAAATTATCAAAAAAATATAAATTATATTAACCTTTCTTATACTCTTAATTACATAGTCACTCTAGTTTTAATAATTACACACAACTCTTCCGTTCTCATCTTAATGGAAGGTAATACATTCTACACTCACTGATTCTTAATCCAACGATTTTAAAATTTAGAAAAAAGAAAATAAATAATCTTTGAACAAATTCTCAGATATTGATAAACACAAATTATATTATATGAGAAAATAAAATTAAGAATATGACAAAATATTAGTACAAATTTTGTACCAAGAGAGACGTGAGTTTATGTTTTGAAAATATAAGAAATACACGTGTAATTAAGATAAAATACATAAAATAAATTGGTGCAATGTAACCAATAAATAATATATGTATAGAAACTTGTGCTAACTTGAAAAGAAAATTACACTACTCCTTCTATTAATACATCGATATGTGTATTAAAACATAATATTTAATTTTTTTTTAAAAGAATATAATGAATAAACCCTTAAAATTTAAAAAAAATATCACATTAAATCAAGGGTTTTTTGTTAAAATAGACCCCTACATTAACCATTTTGTAGAAATCGACTCATACACTAATTTTTACTTACTTTGACCCTTGGCTAACCTTCAATTTAAAATGAGTTTGTGAAGTTACCAAAAAGCCCATTCACGGATTCTAAACAACGGCTTGAAAAAAAAGTGATGATTACACGAAACTCACCCCTTCGTGTACCTCATTTACATTTTCTCATTTCTCTCTTACTGTTACCATCTTTCACTCTATCGAAGTTGCAGCATCTCTCTATCTCTACAAATCCTTGAGTCTTCATCTCCCACAGTAAGGAATAACAACAAGGTAATTTTTTGGATTTCTGAATTTTGAGATGTTTTTTCTGGGTTTCTGAGAGTTTTTTTCTCAATTTCTCCGATTCTGTTTTTTGTGGATGTCCGAATCACAGCAAGGTTATTTTTTTGTTTCTAATATTTTTTTCTAGGTTTTTGAGTGTTTTTTTCTTTTGGGTTTCTGAATATTTTTTTTCCGGGTTTTTGAGGTTCTGGTCTTGGATCGTGTCTGTTTTCTGGTTACCTGAAAGTTATGTAAGCCTCGTGTAGGTTACATGAGGACTACATGAGGGTCATGTAAAGCTCGTGTAGTCTATATGATGACTACACGAGCATCATGTACCCCTCGTGTAGTCTACATGATGACTACACGAGGGTCATGTAAAGTCATGTAGCCTAAATGAGAACTACATGAGGATCGTGTACCCTTCGTGTAGTCTACACAATGACTACACAAGCATCGTGTACATTTTCTGATCTTATGTTTTCCTTGAATTTTCTACAGGTTATGGCTTCATCAAAGATGTAACTAAGATACATCAATAACGTTAACAGAATTTCAAAAGTAAGGGTCAGTGCAAAGTGAAATACCCACTACATATAGGTTATCAAGATCAAGATGACATCTCATTAACTCTCCCTATTTAGGGAGACATGCTTTGGTCGTCTCATTGATCTCCCAACTCTAAAGTTTTTAACAACTATCTGCCACCAGGTGTTGGCCAGAGAGACCGAATATGTCAACGACACTCCATCTGAAGAGAAAATCTGAGTTATTGTCAATGAGGAACCATTGTATTTCTCTAAGAATGATTTCTCGTTGATGACCAGACTAAAGTTCGATGAAGCCCGGGATCAAAAGAAGACTTGTGGCCCCAACAGACTCTCTAATTTGTATTTTCTCAAAGCCCAATCAATAACCATGGCTGAGTTGGAGGAGAAGTTTAAAAACTCTAAATATAAGTCAGATTCTGATGGGGCCAAGATGGCTCTGATTTATATGCTAGAGCATTTTTTGTTGGGGAAGGTGAACTGTTCCCTAATTGAGAAGAGATGGTTGATTTTGGTTGACAACCTTGAAGCATTCAACCAATATCTGTGGGGAGAGCTCTCTTTCTCCAAAACAATGAAATCATTATTAGCCGTAAAAAATACAAATGCTATTTTTTGTGACCTTAAAGATCATGAAAAACAAAAATAAACAAGAAATCTACCGATGTTGTTCATGGATATTCACTCAATGGATGTCTATTTGCCTTCCAGGTTTAATTTATTTAATTCTATGTACTGATGTATTGAATTATTTATGTGTTGAATACTGAATTACTCTTTTTTGTTTAAATATGCATGAGTATTTGAAACCATCCCTTGGCGGGTAGTTTGTATGCTAACCAGGTTTCGACCAAGGTACCAAGGATTCTCAAGTGGTGTCCGACCACGATAGTACTGGTTGAGAATCTTTAAAAGGAAATTTTTTCAATGGAGAATGTATGTTGGTGAATTATGTTGACAAGTTAATTTATATTACTTTCACATATACCAATTTATATTTCTTGCATTTTTATTTAACAGTTCTTTCGTTGGTCCCTCTGAGGAGGAAGAAGAAAAAGGATTCTAGAGATCGATAGTTGGAGAGAATGTATGTTCAAAATCATTTTTTACCCTTATTGCTCTTGAACATGGACCTCGTATAATCAACGTGTAGACTATACGATGGTTACATTAACCTCATGTAGTCATGGTGTGGTCTACACGATGGTTACTCTAGTCTCGTGTACTCATTGTGTAGTCTGCACGATGACTATACGAAATCCGTGTGACTGATCTTGTAGTTTACACGAGATCTGTGTAACCGTTGTGCGGTCTACACGAGGTCCGTGTAATCATTTTGAAGTCGCCCTTTTTCCTATTTTGTTTGTTTAATATTACATATTCTTTTAGTTGATGCCTCCTCAGTCATCCTTTCCAGTAGAAGAGGAAGCTAATGAGGAGGAGGAGGCCATTGAAAAGGAAGAGGAGATAAAGAAGAGGAAGACGTCAGAGGAGACCATTGAAAAAACATAGGAGATGGTGATTGAGAAGGAAGAGAAAAAATGAAGAAGGAGAGAATGATGAAAAAGAAGAAGATATGGTCGAGAAGGAAGAAGGAGAGAGATGGTAGAGAAGAGAGAAGAAGAAGAAGAGAAGGAACAAAAGGAAGAAGAAGAAAAAGAAGAAGATAAGGTAGAAGAAAAAGAAGAATATAAGTTATAAGGAAAAAATGAAAAATAAGAAGAGAAAGAAGAAAAAACACAAAAAAATAAGAAAATTAAGAAAACACAAAAATAATAATAAGAAGAAATACACAAAGAAGAAGAAAAAGATGGGAATAATGAAAAGAAAATAAGAATTAGAAGGAATAAAGAGGAAGAAAAAAAGAAATTAAAAAAAGAGAGGAAGCTGAAAAAAAGTAGATGAAGAAGAAGAAACAAAAAAAAAGGAGAACAAAATGTTGCGTGGATAAAATCTGCATAATGAATTCAGTTCGGTCAACGGAGCTGTCCAACGATGGAGAAGAAGAAGATCTCGTCTGCCTTGGTGAACTCGGTAAGAGAAAGATAAAGATATATCGGGTTTTAGAGTCACCTAATTGGAAACTAAAAAAGTTGAAAAGAAGAATCAGTGAAGGAAACAAGCTGATGAGAATCCGTTGCCAAAACGGACTTCAAACATTTTCAACCATGCAGTGATGTATCTTTAGAGGATGAAACTCATTTTAAAGCCTGGTTCACCTCCCCAAGGGTAAAGTAAGTTCTGTAATTTTACTTCTTATTCCTCATACATGATGCTTACACTAACCTCGTGTAGCCATTGTATAGTAT
The DNA here is from genome assembly GCA_003255025.1 of Datisca glomerata. Lineage (NCBI taxonomy): Eukaryota > Viridiplantae > Streptophyta > Magnoliopsida > Cucurbitales > Datiscaceae > Datisca > Datisca glomerata. The sequence goes on from QANY01005060.1 coordinate 257,025, forward strand.
ACACGATGGTTACATTGACATCGTGTAACCACCGTGTGGTAAACCAATCATGTAGCTAATTTTGATCTATAATTACGTTGTATAGGAACGAGAAAGTAGACGTTGGACTTTGTACCGTTGATCTTACCTGGTTCAAAAAATTAGTCTATTCACCTTATCAATGACTTGAGTAAGATGTGAAAGGATATTTATATTTTTTTAATGTGGTATTTAAAATAATTATAAATATCTTGACTAATCTTTATGGATTTTACAATATATCAATGCATACCTGGAGCTTATGAAGAGGGATTTACAAGAAGACAACTCCTATATCAGAATCAGTTTGGTGATTTGATTCTGCAAGTAAGTAAAATTTGTTTTTGAACTTAATGAAGTGCACACCATAGTCTACATGAGTCCTTCACGTTACCTCGTGTAGACTACATGTAGCCTTCATGACCATTTTTATTGACGTTGAGGATTTAAAGTTTATTTCGTGACATTATAGGGGAACTTGTCTGGCCGAATTGAAGAATTTGAGTAAGATCCCGCAGGCTAGGATATATCACATTGATGATCAACTCCAGTACCTGGTCCTCGACTTGTAGATAAATTTTGGAAGGAGCTAGGAACAATCAACTAAGGTTATCTTTCCAATGAATGTGAACCACAGTGGGATAAGGTTGATCTCCGAGAGGATGTATTGTTTCCGCATACGCAACCATTAGAGCCTCATTTTGTAGAACCTCGAACATATACTGTATACAGAAATATTGTGCTGCCGACATGCAGCCAGCACATGCTTGCATGGAATTTGATCAAGATCAAATTCTTTGTATGTACAAGTCTTAAAATGCAAGTTTACCACTACTTCTCTACCCGCACTCGCGACCGTGGATGTCGAAAGGAAATAATGATAGTGTATGCGATGTAAAATGCTTCTTATTAAGCTCAGTCCCAACCCAATCTGTCATATGCGAGGTGATTTGACAGGTAGTCGTCCGTCGTTCATAGAACCACTGTTGTCACGCATATGTTCTATACGACATGTAATGCGAAGCTTTCTAGCATCCTTCAAAATCTCAATTAAACATTCTGCAATGTTTGTAGTCATTATATTGTATTGTCTTCCATCAAAATGGGAACGTGCCCACCTCTTAACTCCCCCCACCGGCACGTATTGTGAAATATCTAGAAATACATAAAAAATGAGTCGTGAGCTGATCAAATTATGATTGACAGTATTCCTTTACTGCTTTAAAAAAATGCGACCACATCTTCATTTTTATAAATTGATTTGATATTTTGATCTATATGGAAGATGCAAGCTCCATGAAGCGCATTGGGAAATACAACTTGTACAACATTTAATATACTTGTATGCATGTCAGATATAAACACAAAGTCTTCCGGATCGCCGATTACATCTTAAAGTTTACGGAATAACCATTCCCACAAATCATTATGTTCTGAATCTGCAATTCCAAATGCAACGGGATATATTTGGTTGTTCTCATCCTTTACGGTTGCAAAAAAAAATGCCTTTGTATTTGACTTTTAAGGCGGTTGCATCAACAGCAATGCCATGCCGTATATAACTGAAAAATCCACGAGCAGATGGTCCAAAAGCCATGAAAAATATTTAAAATGATCATGCTCATCGGTCTCTATGTGTGTTGTTGTCCCTGAAAATATTTAATATTGATGTATTAAATTCGACATAGTACATAATGGATAACGAGGTCAGTGTAGTACTTGTGTAGACATTATATAGGTCTGTGTACCCATCGTGTAGTATACATGAGGGATACACGAGGTCAATGTAGTACTCGTGTAGACATTATGATTGTAAAATAGTGTTCAGGATGACTATACGAGGTTAGTGCACCCTTCATGTATATTACACGATGACTACATATAGTCAGTGTACCCATCGTGTAGACTACACGAGGTCAGTATACCCATCGTGTAGAGTACATAATGACTACACGTGGTCAGTGTACCCATCGTGTAGTATACACGAGACTCGTGTAGACATTATGATGGCAAAATAAAAAATAAGTACCTAGATTTTTTTATCCTGACACATGACAATGTGCTGGAAGCATCCTATAGTTGTCTTCAGTAGATCTTCAAACTAATTCCAAAGCATATTCCTTAGTCCTCCATGCTTTATAGTAACTTATGTTGACACCGAAATCAAGTCGAACATCTTTAATTATGTTTTTTGGCCTATATATACACCGACACCCGTGTATTTGGACATTATAGAATGACCAATCAATGAATATGTAGCCTAATGGTGTTCATGTCTCGATACTTTAAATGTGCATGTATGTGTATTGATGAACTTTGTAACTTTAAAGTATGGACAATTTTTTAATTTCATGACCTGTAACCTCCATTGGCATGTTATCTTAACACATACAAGTACCAATATTGACTGGTTTGACTTGAAGTTCCGAAACTCAAAATTTCTCTAGATGGGCATCATACGAGCAACTTTAAGCAGCTCAACTTTATCACTGTACAAATTATCCATATTTATTGTTTCTCGATTCAAATCAGCCCGTTGCTCATTCGACCCAGGACGTGTTCATTCAAAGTAGGTTGTGATGGCAATGGATAAGTGGTCTCGGGTTCAAGTCTAGTAGTCTCCACTAATGGCTTCATCATGGTCATCTCCACGGATTACATCATCATACACCCTCTAATCAAAATTATCATCATCATCATCATCTCCATCAACATCAACATCCTCATTCTAAAAAATATCCTAATCGTCATGACCAAAATTATCATCATAATGATAGTTTCTTTCAAAATGATCAACACTCTCAAACGAAGAATAAAATGAAGAGGAAAATGAAGAAGTACAAAAAATGAAAAATGAAGAAGGAGAAATGGAGTGGGTAGGGAAGTTTTGAGTGTTAAGTGAGTAGAATATGACATTTGATTAGATAACTTGTAAGAAGGGTAATGAGAAAAAAAAAGTAAAAAAGTGAGTTAGAGATCTAGGTAAACAAAAATTAATATATGAGTTGATTTCTATAAAATAATAATATATACGTCTATTTTAAGAAAGAAAAACACTTAAATCAAATAATACAAAGTAGTACTAAAAACTTGCTATTTTATCACTAACTTATGATAAAAAAAATATTTGTAAAAAAGGCAAAAAAGAAAGAAAGAAAGAAAGAAAGAAAAAGAGCATTGGAATATGCTCTACTGATTATGGTTGGGGAAGGGAAGGCGATGAGGCATGTGAGGTTGAGACGAAATTACCACAACCGTCCAATTCCAGCTGGTGAGCAGAACACCAATATTTTTTATTTTATTATTTTTTTAAAAATCATTAATATTTTCCATTTTCTTTATTTATTTATTTTTTATTTACACCTCTCTTTCACCGCCAGTAGCCACTCAGCCAGCATCTCGGATTCTACCGTGGGGGAAATCTTCTGTGTATGGTCTTTATTCTGACACGCACTACCAAAGAGGAATCTACTATTGCTGATGGAATCTTTATTATACATTTGAACAAAATGCGATGGTGATTATTAAAATGATCATGCTCACACTTGTTGCTAGTAATTTAAGGGCTCCTATGATTGCAAGCTCAGATATCACGGGTACAGATTATCTCTTGTTTCAAATTTATTATATTTAATTCATTCAAAACATGCATATTTTCTTAAAGTTTATATCGAATTGACTTAGACCGCTGAGAGAGCATCATAGCATCTATGCGGCATGTTACCTTTTTATTTCAAGGATAACTTTCTGAAAATATTGAAAGAAAAAAAAATAGAAAATATGTAGGATCATTTGATTTTTTAAGAATATATTTTCTCTATCGTCCCCGACATCTTTTTTTCTCATTTATTACACTTCAATATCATATTTATTTTTAAAATGACTATTAAATTTCAAATATTTATCTCACATACCGAGGTCTCATATTAGGTATACAATCAAATAAATAAAAGTAAAATTTAAAATTTAAATTATATGTATAATTTTAGGTTACGTATGTGTAACCAAAGACATACGAGTATACAACTGTTGATTTAATGGTAGACTATTTAAGGAGTGTACAATATCTTTAAAAACTTTTGTGTAGTGAAGATGAACTAAACCATGAAAAGCAAAAGAAAATTTGGTGGGCACTAAAAAACATAGTTTTTTTTTACTGATTTTAAGAAAAGGCAAAGATATTATTGTCCTTTCATTTAAAAAGAAACCCTCAAAGAAATATATTAAAAATATGTTATTGGCAACGGTTGACATCTTTCATGCTTTTGGTATAAACCTTTCAACAACTTGTAAGATTTTCATAATTTATTCACCTTTTTTGGGTAAATGATAAAGGGAAATTATTGGGTCTACGGATCAAAATATCATATAGGATTTACATCCTTTAGTTTTGATTCGTTGATTCAGATCGAAACGGTTTTAAATGATATAAAATATAAATAAAAATAATAAATTTCATATTTTAACCGTTCATTTTTAATCCAACAGATATGATTAGTGATCACATTGATATTCTCTATAATTTCTCTAATTGTAAATAATAAACCCACTATTACAAAGTGAAAGGGGAAAGGTTAAAAGAAAGGACATAAAATTGGGTGGCAAATACAGTCTATCTGATCTTACCATGATTACTCTTTTTCACCATTAACAAATTTGCAAATTGGGTATCTCTCACTATCTCTGCAACTTGTATTTTGCCTCCTCCTGAATCTGTCCTTTGCCCATTCTTATTGCTTTAACAGTTTGCATCACCTCTATGTCTATAGCTAGCTTTGTAGGTTGAAATATAGTATAGGCCATTGCATTCATGAGCTGGATCATGTCGTCAATGGGTGAAATTATTGAATATACGGGCCATGATATCGTGTGAGACTCAAATCATTTAATTATATATAATTATGATGTGTTAATTCAGATATGAACGTCTCCGATATATTTAAAATAGAAATCAGAAAAGTAAATTTATTATTAATTTTTTTAAAAGTAGATATAATAATCCTTTTTAATGTGTTGATAGAACATAATAGAACATTCGTATTTCTTTCGAAAAAATAAAACTTTAAAAGAAATTATTTAGATTTGACCTTCTTTTTTCTAACTTACCTTTGGGGTGCTCCATGCCTTATTTTTTAAATAATGAAGGCATTTTGAAACTAACAGCAAGTGTTGTTTGTTCCGAGTGCTAAGTCATGCAGTCTAAGGTTTGCTCTCTTTCAAATCTAGGTTTGAATCTTTAAGAAGGGATTTTTAATTTTGAAGGCAGCTTGCCTTCTTTAAGTTATGAGTTGCCTTCTTTAAGCATATTATGAGACGACTGAAAATGAGATAAACTAAACTTCAAACTGTCAGGATCGTCAACGATAGACATTCAATCTGAATCTTTTTAGAATGTAAACAATTCACATAGATTATATCTCCTGGTGTTAAAATCAATGATTAAATTGAGTCACGTGTGAAAACTTATGAGCACACAAGGTAAACAAGTACTATGAGTAATCAAAATTTACATGCTAAAAAGTTAAAAGGTAAAATGATAATGAAAGTTCTATGTGACAAAGTGAGAGATAACAAATTAGGTTTTGCTAACAACAAAATATGATCAATTATTGTTGATTAAGGGTAAAGGTTTACTAGGTTTATGAGAGGATGGTGGGTTTTGAGGAGACTATGTGACCCATCTACAAAAGAGACAGAGACTTATAGCAAAAAGTTGCAAAGAAATGAAAAATGGGGAAAGCTTGATATAGTCATTATAGGTTTGAAATTGAATTCCTAAGCTAAGCTTTGACCATCTCTATGTGCGGGGTATATACAAATGAAAATCACATTGGAAGTACAAAAAGAAAAACACAAATAACATATGAAGTTGATCTAATGATTTAAACCACTCCACATACTCCTTAGATGAATAGATTTAAGTCACATAACTCTCCCTCTCCACTTTGACAGCGAAAAACTTACTTCCCGACGTACAGATTGAAATTCTCAATAGCTGCCAAGAAGTAACAAATATGAGTCATTCATTCTGATCGACCCATATTGGAGTAACAAAAAAATATTTTTAATAGTTAACTTTTTAATCAAGTCGTTCTAATCAAAACAGATGATTCAGATATGAGTAATTATGCGTTAATATTACTGTCTCATATATAATAAGATAATTTTTAGAGAAAGAGAGAGAAACCTAATCTTAGGGGCCTAAGGCCAAGTACGAATAGAACAACTTCACAGAAGAAAAGATCACAAAAGGGATTCGATGGTCGGTTTTGTAGGGTAGAGACAAAGGGTCTTTATATATTTCTATCTTTTATGCAAAAGGTTAGGTTCAAGACCTTGACTACTCTTATAAATTCTATACTCCAAACCATCAAAAGTTTCACATGCTTCCTTCTATTTTCCTCCTCTGTGTTTTAATTTTTTTAATTTCAGGCACCTCTTAGCGGAAAGGAAAATTGAGGAATATATAATTATGAATTACATGAAGTCTGAATTAACAGTTCTTGTCATAGCACGGTAAGAGAATAACCTTTACACTTAAGAAAATGTAAAAAATACGATTACTTAAGTATTTAATTAATTGATACTTGAGTAATTGATCTGGGTCAATTCTTGTAGTCTTAAATCTTTGTTTTTTGGTAGTCTTAAATCCTTAGTTACACCTCAAAAAGAGAGAAAACAAACTTTTGATTTTAAGTGTACAGTTTTGATAGGGACCTCTCAGAAAGATTAACTTCTTTAGTTTAATAATGAATCAATAACTCAAGAATTAATGATAATTTTAGTCAAGCCAAGCATGATTTATAATAGTGAATGACTTAGTTTGGCCACATATATGAAGAAAAAACCCCAACATTTTAGCACACGCATGTGAAATATTATGAACTTTACATAGTGCAAACAGTACAACACATGATGGTATATGTGAGTATCATCTTACTTTTGTTTTCTTTTGAATTTTGATATTAAAATTTGTAAGTGAGGGAATCGATCATTGCCTTTGGCATTTAGAATAGAAATATATAGATGAGAATCACATTTCAAGTGTGTTGTTCTATGTAAACTCAATTAAAGCAGAATAATTATTCGAAAATAGTAATTTTACGTTGACTAAATAATTAATTAAGTTTTAAATGACTAAGTGATATGACAATCATTTATTGATTGATATTTGATGACTCATTAAAATAATTTGATAAATTAACTTATAAATAATCATCTCGTCACTTATTCATTTAAAACTTAATTAATTACTTAATCAACGTAAAATTACTCATTAGAAAAATAAAAAGAAATGCAGATTAACAATGATGGATCATTTTGTTCATTCTCCATAACCTTAATCTGTCAATTAATACACACAGAAAGTAAACCAAAAGTTAGTCCAAATTTCAATGCTTTAATCAGATTATTAAGTATATATACAATTAAGACATGCGGTCTATGAGATATTGGGGGTCGGATGCTGACCAAAAAGAATCATAAACTTTAGGGCCTAATTAAATTCTTAATTAATATATGCATGCACATATATTCATTTACTTAGGATCTTTTGATTACAAAAAATTTCTCACTATACAAAAATTAAAAATGAAGGAGTTGACATAAATGATTAAGTCTTGTAATAACATTATATATAAGTTTGAGGATTTAAGACTCTATCCTCATTTTCGTAAAATTTGTAACATTTTCCTAAAAGGGAAAGAAAACAACCCAATTATAAATGTAAAAAAATCAAGGAGATTTGAAATGGGAACTTAATTAATTCTTCGAATATATCTCACACAAAGAAAGGAATAATATACACATAAATGCAACATAAATAGAGAGAGAGAGAGGTGCGGATGGATCATGGGTCAGACATCAGTTATAGCAATCGTGGATGTGAATAGTGAATAATGTGGAGCCATTTGAAATTAAAAAAACCATGGTTTGTCTGTTTTTGGCTGAAGCCTGAAGCTACGCCTTCTCCACTGTTCTCACACCAACAATACTATTTTATGGACCCCATCTCTTCTCCTCAATGTTATTTATAATCTTGAAGGTTATATTTTTTCGAAACAATATTTATAAGGTTTCTGTTAGTCTTCGTTTCTGTCATCATGAAACACTATTAGCTGACTTGCATCTCATCAATGAAAAACAAGTGTTTACCCTATAATTCACCCAAAACACGCCTTATTTTTATACATATCTTCCTTTCTTATGTTGTTATTCTTATGATAATTTTTAATAGTGACTCATATTTTTCTTCGAAAAATTTGTATGTTATATAAATAACGTAACTAATACCAGCACTACAGGAAATTCATTCTTTCCAAGCAGTTTTTTCAACCTACGTCAACGGTTAGGGAAAATAAACTTGGACAATCACCGTCTAAAAAAAGCTATACCGATAGATTGTCGATGGTAGGGGAACCGCCAGAGTGTCTACACCGGTGGTTAAGAACCGTCGTGAAAGTGAGCACAACGGCCGGAAAGGTAAAAGTTATCTTTATCGGTCCTTTTTATCCGACTTTTTCCCCCCTTTTATGATAGTTATTTAACCGCCGATGAAGGTTTTTTCTCTTCTATACCGATGATTATGAACCACCGGTAGAGGAGAAAATTGAACGATTACCGTCGCTTTTTAACCTCCGCCAATGTTGAAAAAACGTATGTCACAATTTTACATGTCAATACAGTTTTTAGTACATTCATACATCCCGGACACTCACAACAAAATTAACAGAATTCTCAATTAGTAGAACATCAATTAGTTCATCAATCTTCTCCTACACTCAACAATTAGACATAAAAGAAACATTAATAAAGTTGAGTAGTACAAATGTTATATCAATATATCATTACAAAATAAATGAACAAAAAACTGAACTTTTAAAGCGCAAAGACAAAGCCTATCATGACTCTTCAAATTCCTGACAATAAAAAGATATGAAACTATTTAAGAAGTGAAAATAGTAAACGAACAAAACTTAAGAAAAAATAAGTATTTTATTTGACCTAGTGGCATCCTTCAATCAAAGTTATTTTCTTGACGTACACCTTTCAGTTTGTTAAGTTCGTCAAACAATAATGTTACTTGAGATGCCATATTTGACTGATTAAACTTCAATTCTAGGACTCTCGATTGTAATTGTGTGTTTTCTTCAGCCAGTTGAAAGCTAGAAGCACCATTGTTACGTTCACTTGACGAATGTGAAAATAACTTCGAGGGAGTAGGGCCTAATCTAAGCCCTTGTACACATCTGGGATGTTCCTTCCATTACTTGTGAAAAGTTATCGTTCGTCGAGAGACATCTTCAAAATGATCAAAAAGTTTGGCGATGAGCTCCTCCATAGATTTCTATAATGCAAAACATACATACATTAATTAGAATACTTCATGTAATAACGTCAATGTAATAAAAAAATTAATTAATTTAAACATTAATCATCGAGGACTTTAATGTAATAAGGAACTTTAATTAATATAAAAAATAATCATCAAGACTTTAATGTAATAGTCACTTAGTCACAACTTTAGCTTCTGGTTCAACAAAATCCCGTCTTTATACTTATGAGTGATCGAAAATAATTCTGCACGAATACACATTTAATTTACAAACTAACCCAACTTTGTTAAATATAATAATCATGAATTATCATTTGATGAGATATTTGAGTTATACTTGTCCGGCAGCACGTATTTAACATTTTTTGTTTACTTCGGTTCCTCTTACTAGTCGTACTACGTCTCTAAGAAAAATGTCATAATTCACTTAATATTTAACATAATTTTTTTTATCAAATGAATAATGATATAGCTATTATCATTCTTTTTAGAGAGTAGCAAAAGTAGACAAGAGTGGTCCATGAATTCCTCTGCACTCGAGGAGGTTTATGTGATAGACATTCTTTTACGGCTGCATATTTTACCTCATGCTCTGTCTTAAGTGCACTTTTTCCATCTCTCCATTGCTTATTGAGTTTATCCATCGTAGTCATGTAAGCAACATCATCAACATCATATTTGTACTAATAAATTTACCATAAAAGTTAGTATTATGACCACGTAATAGTTCATGACAAGCTAAGAAACTAATAAGAAAATACCTTAATAATTTCTCAAACTTGTCTTTGTAGGATTTTGACATTTTTCTCCAATCCTGAAAGTGAAATGACAAAAATTTGTAACTTTTCACAAGAATACCCAAGAAACTTGCAAACCCCTTTGATCCATCCTCAACTGGTTGATTATCATGATTAAACTCTCCACTCTTTTTCTCTCCCTCAAGCAAATTTCGTGTATATTTCATAAGAGTCTTCCAACGCCTATTTGGTGTAAAAATTTCATTAATATTTACATAATCAAAGTACTTAGATTTCCTTTGACAAAAAAAGTACTTAGATTTCCTAATATAAGCGATTAGACTATCAAAATCATTCGTTGGTCTCTAAACCTTTAGGGACTACCTAAATATATTAGAGTTTTGGTGAATAAATAAGTACATGATAGGTACGAGACAATTAAAAATAAAACATGAGTGGATGTGGGGGAAGGGATATAATAGTCCCGCGCATTCCACTCCTCATCCCTAGGCCATTTATTTTATATATTTACTAAATATATTTATATATTAAAACTACAGACAACTAACCCAACCCATCACTACTTTACTAGCAAACTTAGCAATCAAATAAGACAATTGTCATATTATTTTAGGAAACTAAACATATACTTTTTTCTGATTTATACATTGGGATAACATAAAAAATAAGTCAATTTTAGAAAAAAAAATAGTTAAAGATAAAATAAAAATTGAAAATAGCCACCCCCAACTTAAAAAAAAAATCGGTACCAATAAGGAATCCCCTCATGCCCAATAAAATTTGAGTGTAATGTTCAAAAAACTAATACAATATATGTTGTATTTATAAAATATACAGGTATAATGTATTCTATATATATTATAAATAAAATTGACATTTGGAAGCAAATTTCCGTGGGTGACTGAAAATTTTTTTTGGCGCGCCGATTTTTTTAAATACGTGCAGTGATTATTTTTTATGTTTATTATACTTGTGATCATTTATAATGATTTTGTTTAAACATGACTTATTTGTGAGCATTACTTTTTATACATTTAAATGGTTGAAAAAAAAAAAGTCTACCACTAAACGACGTGTGGTTGGTCTCAGGACCTGTGAAAGCCCACATACAAGACGTGAAAACCAACCCAAAATTGACCCATCCATAATCATCCATTAAGTTTTGGATCTCACTCCTACTATGATGGATCAGAATTTCCCATTTGGCATTACCCATTTCTTATTTTTTTTAAATTCTATTAAAGCAAAAATATTGAAAAAAAAAGATACATTTTTTTTATCTATATATCTTTTTCTAATCCTTTTTTGTATTTTTTCCCTTCTGAAGAAGTTCCTCCTATGATTAATTTATATTTGCAGTAAAGAATAATGCTATTTTTTGCTAATATTTATTTTAATTGGATTGTGATTTTACTTAGTTTGTCCCGAATTAAAATAAATGTAAAACTTACCTATCAAATTAAAGGTACAATTATTCATTTATATGACTATGCTTGGATCATGAAAAATATCAAGGAGATAAATTTGAGAATAAAAGTAAATGGAAGTAGAGAAAACGAGAAGGAAGTTATTAGTGTAGTAAAACTCGCTCATATCATTATTTTCCTCTCTATATTTTCAAAGACTCATAAACAATGGAAATAAGTCCTTTACATTTTTCTTGATTTTCCCTACTAATCGACTTTCCTCAACCCCACAAATGAGAAGTCTCCAAGCTTGATCCCTCCCACACAGGGACGACTGGCCTGGGTCCTTCACTCTACATCCTAGTGACAATACGTGAAACTCTTTCATCGGTCGTTCTTCATTCCAAAATAGAAAATGTATTCTATACAATTATTTTAGTGGCTTATAAATAAGAAGATTAGGAGATAACGGACGAAGGATATTTATGATATTAGATTAAATTTATGTTCTCTCACTCTTTACTCACGGAGCGGCATACCGGAAAATATGTTCTCTCACTCCTTGCTCACGGAACGACATACTGGGAAAAAAAATCTTCTGCTTACCTTAAAGAACCCTTCAGTGAGAAGACATTTCCCAGACTGGACTGAGCGGGAGGAGAGCTGCTTTAACATCAATTGGCTACTGGCTCACCCAGCAGAGAAGAGTCAGAGATCTTTCATAATCAAAGTCAGCTTCATTACTGTTTATTTTTGCTAATTGAAAAGTAAAAACATGATTTTTGCAGTGTGACTCCTTTCTTTATTTTGTATACCGTGAAATGCCCCTCGTATGTTTGTAACTATTTCTTAGTTTAATACATTACTCTTAAAAAAATCCAAGATCCAAACATCGCCTTAACCAAAATATCATCCTCATTCTCTAAGAAAAAGCATCCTCATAAGTAATACATAACATCTAGTTTACAAAAGGGAGCAAGTTCTCAAACACACGTTTCTATGTACATCTTAAAACAGCCCACATCTAACATGCATTTAACAGAGAAAAAAACACCCAATGCATGCTTGCTTAAACTTTATTACTAAAAGATGAAAGATAAACAAAAGCTAATTGAGCTCTGGGATGGTTGAAGAAGTTTCAGGATGGTAATGTAGCATTTCTTTCCACATCATTTCTCTTATCCTTTCTTCCCCTAAATCCTCATCTATGTCAAGATCAATCGGTACATGAGCAGGAGGATTACTATTTGGATCATATAATGGGGCCATATATGGGTGTTGCAGTGCTTCAGTGACACTAATTCTCTTTGATGGGTCAAAAACAAGCATCTGTTGGAGAAGATCAATTGCCAGAGGATGAGCAGTAGGATAAAGACGGGAGAGTGGGGTTCCAAGCGAGTACGGGAGTGATTTAATGTACTTTCTTGCCTTTGGATTGTCTATAAAACCTAAATCTTCCTCCCTTTGGCTACCTAAGATGTTTATAATCAGTTTGAGCTGGTTTAGACACTCTGTACCTGGGAAGATTGGTTTTCTTCCAAGAAGCTCAGCAAAGATGCAGCCCACAGACCAGACATCAATGGAGGTCCCGTAATTGTCACAGCAAAGAAGAAGCTCTGGAGCCCTATACCAGCGGGTAACAACATATTCAGTCATAAATTGATTCTTGCCGTTGCTTGTTCGTGCTAACCCAAAATCACATATTTTTAAGTCACAGTTTGCATTAACAAGAAGATTTCCAGGCTTGAGATCACGATGTAAGATGTTGGCTGAATGGAGATACTTTAGGCCTCGAAGCAACTGCACTGAGAATATTCAAAATTATCACAGGCGACAAAGGGCTAAACCAAATTTTTGAAAATTGATGCTGATTTATAGCTTTTTAACGTCATAAGTGATCCATAATACTGCTATCACCGATAGCAACAGTTTGGAGCATTTTTTCATAAAGCCACTTGTAATTCCAACAGAAGTTGAGAAACATCAATTATACAGTCTATTAAAGAAGAAGAATAAAGAGATATCTCAATTCCACTATAGTTCTCGAAGAATGCAAGATACATGATAACACAATTTACAGATTTGGCTATGGACTCCCCGAAATGCTGGAGCTCAACAAAATGGGATAACATACAAAGAATTTTAGTTTGAGTTCAAATATTTTATTATTTTTCATCAATGTCAAGTGTAAGATATTGCAGTACAAATTGACCATTACTTTTGACAGTACGGTTCAGCTGTTTATGAACCAAAAAAGGCATGCGGCACTCAGCAGTATGAAACTGAACTATACTTAAATCCAAAACTATATAAAACAGTGGCAATCAGAAGAGAACAAAGAAATGCAAACCTGAAACAGGAAATACTGACAATGGTCATTTGAAAGAGTTTGAGAGGACTTAATAATCTGATGAAGATCTGTATCCATTAGTTCATAAACGAGATAAACATCCTTGAAGCTTTTCCTATGAATAGGCATCATGACATCTTTCAATGCAATCACATTTTCATGCCGAAGATGCCTAAGAAGCTTAAGTTCACGCAAAGTCCTGAGTGCATCTATGCGGTTCTCAAAAGCATTGTGTATCTTCTTAATCGCAACTTTCTCATTGGATTCCCTATTCACAGAAGAGCACACAATGCCATACGCCCCACGGCCGATTGGCTTGATGGGGACGTATTTCGTATCAATCTCGAACAAAGTTTGCCACATTGAATAGTAATGCTTTCCTTGAGATTTAATCCCATTCGGAGGCTCAACCGGAGTTGCCATTCCCTAAAAATCATCCCAAACTAATCTAAGTCAATTATAAGTATTAAAGGAAGTGAAAATCAGCCACGTTTCTGTACAAGATCAATAGGAAAACGTTACATAATGAAAACACATAAAGAAACTAATACAGAGCGATACAATTAAGTTATCAGTTTAAGAAAGGAAAGAAGACGAGGAAGAAGAAGGAAACTGCAGTACTCATAGAGAATCGTGCGAAACCAAAACATATTTGGGAGAAAAAACAGAGAAGAAATACCTTTGGATGAGGGCTTAGCTTATCAGTTATCTCTTACTCTAATTAAGCAAAATTTTGACAAAAAGTTTATGCTTTTATCGTTATTTTCCAGCTACATCAGCTCCCCGTTTACTCAATTCATTCAACTTTGATCCTATATATTCTCAAGCAGACGAATCGCTTCGCTGAATTTCAATCACGAACAAACCAAGCCACCCCAGCTAAATTGCACACTCGAACTCCGAAGAATTCCTTCTCACTCACTCAAATCCCACTTTCACGAAACTCCGTCAATGTTTTCCAGAACTAGAATTCAGTAGGAAACCCTAACATCCAAGAGCTGGCTCAAATTGGCGCCAAAATAGCCCGTGATCCCGCTCATCTGAGGCTCCAAAACTGACCTTTCTAATTCGATCTATACAAGAAAGATCTGGTATGTGACTGAAACTGAAAACTGGTATTTGCCAACAAGAACATAGAGTGCGTTTTCCAAAGGTACGAAGATTCGCTATCTCGTTGCGATCAGATTTAGCCCAGCGAGCACAAGCAGCGACAAAACTGTGTGGATTTCTATCACTCAGCCTAATGTAGTTCACGCGCGCGGATTTTCCTCTCGTAATGACAGCTTCCGATATTTTTAATTCTCTCTTTCTTATTCACTGGGACCCATTTGAGTAAGAAGATCTTTGACATATCCTAATCAGACGACGTCGTTTTCCATGGATATGGTTCTTGTGGGCTTTTACCAGAATTTCCAAATGAGTTTTTGCCCAAACTAGCCTCCTGAAATTATCGTTTTATTAAACTGGACCCATGGACTAGGTCCATGGACTACTTTTGGTTGAACTGACCCTGATCCACCATTTCCTTCATTTTTCTTTTCTTCTTCCTTATATATCCTTCTTATATACATCCAATCAATTGCCAAATCATTCTTTAACATTTCCTCACTATCTTTCTTCATCTACTATGTCTTCTTTTTATCTAAAATAAAAACAACGAACCCCTCCATCAATGACTTGGAAAAATTTAGGTGAAAACTAGACATTTCGTTACAAGACTTGAAAAATATAATGATGAGAAAAATGGGTATTTCGTTGCAGGGCTTGAAAAAATTTTCGATGATAAAAAATGGGTATGCGATGTCTGTGTAACCATCTTGTAGTCTACAATAAGGGTACACAGTGATTGTGTAACTATCTTGTATTCTACAAGATGAGTATACGATGGTTACATAACCATCTTGAAGTCTACAAAAATGGTACACGATGTCCGTGTAACCATCTTGTAGTCTACAAGATTGATACAGGATGTCCGTGTAACCATCTTGTTGTTGGGGGTTATGTTCTTAAAGCATGTGTATTAAAATTTTGATATGAAATTTAATGAGTATTATTTTTTTCTTATAATTATTGTTGAATAATTTATATAAATATCTGAAAATTTCATAATTAATGAGTGATGAAATTGTATTAGTACAAGAACATTAAGATAATAGATAATGAATAAAATTGTCAGCAACATACTAAAGTATGGAAGTTTTAATGAATAGTTGCAAGTGAAAGTACTTTAAATGATGAGATTATATATGACTGGACCCATGTGAATTATCTTTATCAACGTGTTGTTTAACATAAAGATTTAATACACATCAATTCGATGATCATATGTAGATCAGTGTGAATCATGAGTACTCATGGACTCCTATGCATGTCTACTGTATCTGTTGATTCACTTGTTAAAGTTTGTTTGTAAAAAAGGCTAGTGACTTTTGTTTTGGAGATTCAGTGATGTGGATGGCCGGAAACATGATCTTGCAAGATTTGAAATCCAAGTTTTCCTAACGAATCGTATATTAGTTCCCTTGAGTGTTAATTCTGGAACTGAATAGTTATTAAACTCAAATATATAATAAGATTATAAATTAGTCATTCACTAGTAGATTAATGGTACTTAAGGGTTAAGAGGTATTTAGATGGGTAAAATGGAAATTTTGACCAGCTCTAATTTACGAACCAATAATTGGAGGACGTAACTACATCAAATGATTATATAAGTAGACTACATGAGAATACTCTGTAAATACATTATATAATCACTATAAATTGAATTATATATTTATACTGGAGTAATAATGGAAATACTAAATAAGATTATTTAATTAAAAAATTTAATTAATAATCTGGTTTATTAAAGTTTAAGATTATAGATTCATGATTCTCAAATCGCCTATATACTACGCAATCTAAAGTGTGAATATTTCAGGACATGAGAAAATGACTTACTTGTAAATGTATTTTCATTCTAGTATAAGTACATAATTATGAAATAATTATGTGTGATTAATTAATTGAATTATTTATATATAT
This sequence comes from Datisca glomerata, assembly GCA_003255025.1. Taxonomy (NCBI): domain Eukaryota; kingdom Viridiplantae; phylum Streptophyta; class Magnoliopsida; order Cucurbitales; family Datiscaceae; genus Datisca; species Datisca glomerata. The sequence continues at coordinate 273,918 of QANY01005060.1, forward strand.
TAATATAATTTTTAGAAATCATACATACAAATAATTATTGATTATTTTTTCAATTATCGTTAAGTTAGACTGAATATCTAATTTATGAAATTAGATAATTAAATTATTATTAGATAATAATTTGAATCAACTAAATATGTTATTTGTGAAATAACATATAATTTTGTTGATAGGGATAATCAGATATGTTTATTTTAAATTACCTGATATTTAGATATTTATCTGATTAAAATAAATATTTAATTTATATTAATTGTCACATGTCGATCAATGATTAAGAATCATATATCAGCATGGACTGTTATAATGCCACACGACATTATAGTGTGAAGTAACACAGAGTGTCGTTAGGTATTGTGATGGTTTACGCCAACTGTAATGTTGTGTGGTACTGCAGTCGTGCACCATTATACAGTGGGTTCCATTATATTGGATAATTTGAAATTAAATATTAATTTTTAATTATCTCTAAATATCGTATATGCCATTATCTATAAAAGATACAGATATTGTTTCTAATGACCTTAGTTGATGAATAAGTTCTAAGATAAGTACATAATTATGAAATAATTATATGTGATTAATTAATTGAATTATTTATATATATAAATATAATTTTTGGAAATCATACATACAAATAATTATTGATTATTTTTTCAATTATTGATAAGTTAGACTGAATATCTAATTTATGAAATTAGATAATTAAATTATTATTAGATAATAATTTGAATCAACTAAATATGTTATTTGTGAAATTATATATAATTTCGTTGATAGGGATAATCAGATATGTTTATTTTGAATTATGTGATATTTATATATTTATCTGACTAAAATAAATATTTAATTTACATTAATTGTCACATGTCCATCAATGATTGAGAATCATAGATCAGCATGGACTGTTGTAGTGGCACACGACATTACAGTGTGACGTAACACACAGTGTCGTTAGGTACTGTGATGGTTTACGACATGTAATGTTGTGTGGTACTACAGTCGTGCACCATTATACAGTGGGTCACATTGTATTGGATAATTTGAAATTAAATATTAATTTTTAATTATCTCTAAATATCGTTTACGCCATTATCTATAAAAGATACATAGATTGTCCTAATGACCTTAGTTGATGAATAAGTTTATCAATTCATCAATCAAGAATTGAATGGAGAACATAGTTGGTGTCAGAGTAATTTTTTTCTACAATTAAAAGTTAATCCAATCTCTGAAAAAATAATCATCACATTCTTTTAGAGAATCGTCTCGCTAAAGTCATTTTTAGTAAATATCTTGATCTCATGTGTTGAGTACATCTATAGACAAAAAAATGTCTTGTAATATTCTACATGCCCACACACATCCTAGTGCGTTGAGTATTGACTTGGAAGATCTTGGTGTGGATCTCAGAGTCAACTGATCGTTGGAACAGTTTCGTGGCATGGAGGATCGATCGGTTTTGCAAGAACTCTTGATATAGACTACATGAGGTATATGATTTCTCACCTTGTATGTTGTAGAGTTCATGTAAAAATATATAATGGATCCTCACTGATTAAAAAAGAGTTTTCAATATGGTTATCGTGGCGTTGCGCTAGCTTTGTTTTATTAAAAGATTTGATCTTTATTAAAAGTTTAACTTTTTAAATGGCCACGCGCCACACGCTTCCACCGCGCGTGCGCCGTGACGACCAACACTTACAGTCTACAAGATAGGTACGCGATGAAGATGGGTAGGTGAACATGATGTTCGTTGTTTTTATTTGAGATAAAAAGAAGAGAGAGTAAGTGAAGAAAGGGAGTGAAGAAGGGTTGAAGAAAGATTTAACATTTGATTGGATGTGTATAAGAATAGTATAATGGATCAAGTTTTAAAATTTAAAGAAAAATCATTGAACCATGAACAGTTCGTGGGCGGAATATCAAAAACATTTCTAAAATCAATTTAATCATATTAAATATTAAAACCATACTTATGATTATGCTTACTTAGCTAAATGTATTCAATATAGTTTAGAAATAATTTTATACCTTTCTTGTATCAGAGAAATTCTGATTTGATGGAATCATATTAGTCCTCTCGCATTCTCGTGTTGGGGGTTATGCCCTCAATTCATATGTATTGACATTTTAATATGAAATTTAATAGAATTACATTTCTTTTATAATTATTCTTTTAAATTATTGTTGAATAATTTATATAAATATCTAACGATTCCATATTCATCAATAAGACTATGATATTGTATTAGTACAAGAGGATTAAGATCATAGATAATGAATAAAAATGTCAGTAACATATTAAAGTATGAAATCTTTAATGAATGGTTACTAGTACGGTTCACAAAGCTTTATAAATGCATGTCATCTAGACTCGGATCATTGATATGGATAGACATCTTTGTGAATATACTTTATATAATAATATTATATATGACATTACCGATGTGAATTAATATCTTTATTAACGTATGAATATATCATAAAAATTTAATACACATCAATCTAATGGTCATATGTAGATCAGTCTGAATCTTAAGTAGTCATGAACTCCTATACATGTCTACTGGATCTTTTGATTCCCTCATTAAGGTTTGTTTAAAAAAAAATTAGTGACTTTTGTTTTCGAGATTTAGTGATATGGATGGCTGCGAACATGATCTTACAATATTTAGAATCCAAGTTTTCCTAACGGTTCATATATTGGCTCGCTTAAGTGTTTCTAAAACTGAATGTTTATTGATCTCAAATTTGTAATACGATTATAAATAAGTCATTCACAAGTGAATTAATGGTACTTAATGATCAAAAGGTAATTAGAAGTGTAAAATTATCATTTTAACAAACATTAATTTAAGAACTAATAATTGGAGGACAACACTATGCAAAATGATTATATCAATGGATTACAAGAGAATATTCTGTAAATACATTCTACAATCTCTAAGAGTGCAATTTCATATTTATAGTGCAGTAATAATGAAATTAATAAATAAAATTATTTAATTAAAAAGTTTAATTTCTAATCTGGTTTATTAGAACTTAAGATTATAGGTACATGGTCCTCAAGTCACATATATACTACGTAGTCTAGAATGTGAATATTTTAGGACATGAGAAAATGACTGACTTGCAAAAAAAAATTTATTCTCGGGCAAGTATGTAATTATGAGATAATTCTATGTGATTAATTAATTAAGAATTAATTAATTGAATTATTTATATAAATTTCAAAAATTATATATATATAAATAATTATATCGATTAATTTTCTAATTATCGATAAATGAGACTGAATATCTAATTTATGAAATTAGAAAATTATCAATTATTATTAGATAATAATTTGAATAAATTGAATCTATTATTTGTGAACTAACAGATAAACTCATTGATAGTGATAATAAAATATGAAATTTGAATTAATTGATATATAGATATTTATCTGATTAAAATAAATATTTAATTCGTAGTGTCAATCACTAATTGGGAATCAGAGATTGACATGAACTACTGTAGTGCCACGCGGCCGGCGAGGATGGGGCGAGGATAGGAGAGTTCTATCGTTGGTGGTAACTATTGTCAATTTTAGGGAAGTTTCGTACAAATCATGCAACCAACCAACCCTATCACCATAGGATTTGGTGATAACCCTTAATCTATCAATCATCTTTTTAAATTAATGAAATTAATATAATTTTATGAAAATTAGTACTTAATAGGTTGATTGGATTTGACCCAAGTTTGACTAAATAAAATAAAATATTTATTTGATTAAGTCAAAGTCAATTATTTTAAAAGAATGATTATAGAAATTAATTTCAATTAAGACAAATTATTTTTCTTAATTAAATAGAATTTTGTTCAAAGCTTGGAGATTAGAAGATGGACATCAGGAGGAGAAAATAATATTTGAGAAATATGTATTCTTGAAGTCCGCTTTATAATTTTATTTTTTATTTTAATGGTTGTAATTTAGAAATGCGCAATAGTCACTCAATCCATTATTATTTTATTTAATTGTTTTAATTGCTATGTTTGATAAAATGTCCATGCTTTAGTCGATCACATGCCATACATGAAAATCCCACACAGTTTTATTTAATCATGTATCTCATCCGTTGAAACATGTATATTAGGGTTGTCCTAATATGTTTATATGTATTATTTTATGAAATCAATTGCATGTAAACTGCAAAGTTTTAATTAGTTAAAATTTGATAATCACACCACATTAAGAGCTATAGTAACCTTTAGGATCACCGACTTTAGTAATATAGTTTTATTAAGGTCTGATTAATATACTTAATTAGTTAATCTAAGCTCACCTAATTATGACTTAGGCGCTTTAGAAGGTTAAATGAACTTAGACCAATGAGAATGATATAACTAATTATTAAATATTCATAGGGTTACTATTTTAACTAATAAAATTTTAAAATTAATTAATTAGTTAAAAATGGAAACACATAATCCTAAAATAGTGAGTGGGAGAAGGTTGACATGACAATATAACCTACGGTTTTCATTATTAGTATAATACCATGAGGTACAGTGAGGGCCTCGAGATTAATTTTGTTTTCATCTCCCTAAGAAAGATTTCAAGCTGTACCAATACCAACGTTGGACGTCTTAAGAAGATAGGAGGAAGTGATGTAGTTTAGTTTTGACCGATCCTAAGGCGCATATTCTAAATCAAGTCATGGAATCTGAAATGATGGGTTACACTCACAAAACCACCATTAAGCTTTCATGTGGATAATTGTAACTTGACCGGACAAGCGATACCTTATTCTTAAAAGATAAAATATGAGATATTTTAAGTTTTAATAATAAGTATGAGAATGTCTCATAGACAGTCTGAGGTTAATCTGATTGACCCTAAAACAACACATTAATCTTTTGGTTGTTTTATCATGATTAGCAAATGTTGCATTCTTGCATCACGTTTACTTTTCTAATTCTAGATATTTATCAATTATATTGAGTCTTGTATGTTTTAAACTTCAGTTATCATTATTATGTCTACCTTGGGCTACCCTGTTACTACTTTACTCGCTCACTCTTGAGAAATTGAATGTTGATAGTTTCGTATGTTGGAAATCAGATATGAACTTAATGTTAATTTGTGAGAATCATAAGTTCGTTGTTGCTGAATAATGCCCTGAGGAGTCCGCTATTAATGCCCTTAATAATGTTAAGAACAAATATAGTGCTTGGATCATATCAGGCAACCAGGCGAAGTGCTACATGCTTGTGAGCATGAATGATGTTCCAAGAACCAAGCATGAAAGCATGGTGACTGTCTATGAGATTATGGAATCTCTACAGGCGATGTTTGGGCAGCAGTCTAATAAAAGTCGCCATGAGGCCACTAAGAGCTATATGACAAATAAGATGAGAAATGGTACTTCTGTACGAGAACATGTTTTGAACATGATCAACATAATGCACGAGGCAGAAGTACATGGGGCGGGCATTGATGAGCGGATTCAAGTTAGCATTATACTTGAGTCGCTCATACCATCTTTTTCTGCGTTCACGACCAACTATTTTATGAACAAGTTGCAATTCAACATGATCCAATTATTGAATGAACTGCATACTTTTAAGCCGCTCAACCTAAGAATGACCAAAGAGGGCGAGGCAAATATTGTCGAGCAAAAACCTTCTTCAACTGTTAAAAGTAACAAGAGGAAGAAGATCAATGGAAAGGGAAAAAGTAAGTACAAGAAAGGGAAGAAAGTCAAGACTTCACCAAAAGCTAAGAAGAACAAGAAAGATAGCAAGCCCAAAGGAAAATGTTTCCATTGTGGGGTTGGAGGTCATTGAAAGAAAAATTGTAACAATATCACTCTGAGCTAAAAAGAAAGGTAAATTTCATTTACTTGTACTTGAAGCTTGCTTAGTGGAATATGATTCGTCATCCTGAATACTTGATTCAGGAGCCATTAACCATGTATGTTCTTCTTTACAGATGCTTGATTCGTCAAGAGAGTTGGCTGATGACGAGGTCATTTTGAGAGTTAGCAGTGGTGCGTTCGTGTCAACTAAAGCATTATGGACAATCCATTTACTTTTTGGATATAATTTTTTTTTGTTTTGAATGATGTTTATTATATTCCTAGAGTTTTTGAGAAATTTGATTTCTCTTTCATTTTTGCAAGAACAATTATTCAAAGTTTCTTTTGTGAATAAATAGTTTATTATTTCTAAGAATGAATTTGATATTTGTCATGAAAAAGTTGTAAACAGACTGTATATTTATAAATCGGCTGAACGTGTGTTAAATAATTCTGAATTATTTAAAGTAGCAAAACCTAAAAGTAACAAACGACAAAGAGTTTCTCACGATGATGATAACACATATCTTTGGCATCTTGGGTTGAGACATATTAATCTAGATATGTTAAACAGTTTAATAAAGCATGGTGCTTTAGGAGAACTAAAGGTTGAAACTCTTCATGGTTGTGAATCTTGTCCAGTGGGTAAAATGACCAAGAGACCTTTCACAGGAAAGGGCCAAAGAGCCAATGAACCACTTAAGCTACTGCATAGTGATGTCCGTGGACCGATCGATGTTCAAGCTAGAGGTGGGTATGAGTATTTTGTCACTTTTATTGATGATTACTTAAGATATGATTATACTTACCTAATTCATAGAAAGTATAAAAAGTTTGGAAAGTTAAAAGACTTCAAAGTTGAAGCTGAAAAGCAATTAGTTAAATCATTGAAAACCCTTCGATCAGATCGAGGTGGTGGATACTAAGATTTAGATATTCAAGAAATGTAAATATGATTTACTTGTACTTTATGTTTGTTTAGTGGAATATGATTATTTATCTTTAATACTTGATTCAGCAGACACTAACCATGTATGTTCTTCTTTGTAGATGCTTGATTCGTCAAGGGAGCTGGATGGCGATGTCGTTTTGAGAGTTGGCAGTGGTGCGATCGTGTCAGCTAAGGCATTAGGAATAGTCTGTTTACTTTTTGGATATAATTACTTAGTTTTGAATTATGTTTATTATATTCCTGGTTTTTCGAGAAATTTGATTTCTCTTTTATTTTTGCAAGAATAGTTATTCGAAGTTTCTTTCATTAATAAAGAGTTTATTATTTCTTAAAGTGGATTGATATCTATCTTGCTAAAATTATAAATGGACTGTATATGTTTAAAGCGACTGAACACGCATTAAATAAGTTTGAATTATTTAAAGTATGAAAACCTAAAAATAACAAACGACAAAGAATTTCTCATGATGATAACACATATTTATGGCATCTTAGGTTAGGACATATTAATCTAGATAGGTTAAACATGTTAACAAAGCATGGTACTTGAAGAGAGCTAAACGTTGGAACTCTTCCTTTTTGTGAATCCTATCTAGAGGGTAAAATGACCAAGAGACCTTTTCACAGGAAAGGGCCAAAGAGTCAAGGAATCACTTGAGCTAGTACATAGTGATGTCTATGGACCGATCAATGTACAAGCTAGAGGTGGGTATGAATATTTTATCATTTTTATTGACGATTACTCAAGATAGTGTTATACTTACTTAATGCAAAGAAAGTATGAAACTTTTAAAAAGTTTAAAGACTTTAAAGCTGAAGTTGAAAAGTAATTAGGTAAATCATTGAAAACCTTTCGATCAGAACAATGTGGTGAAACTTGGATTTAAAATTCAAGAATATTTGTTAGAGTGTGAAATCATATCCCAACTCACAGCACCTGGAACCCCACAGCAAAATGGTGTTGCAGAGAGAAGAAACCAAACTTTATTGGATATGGTTAGATCGATGTTAAGCTATTCATTACTATCACTTACATTTTGGGGATATGCACTACACACGACAACTCACATTTTAAATGTATTTCCCTCTAGGTATGTAAGCAAGATGCCTTTATGTAATAGCTCACGTTCTTAGACTCAAGATCGAAAAGTTAGACTCCAGGTATAAGGTATGCATATTCATAGGATATACTGCAAAGGTGGGTACTTTTATAGTCATAAGGATCAAAATGTGTTTGTGTCGACAAATGCAACCTTCCTTGAGCACGACTATATGAAAAACTACAAACCTTATAACAAAGTAGTTCTCGAGGAATTAACAACTAATGAGATCAGACCACCTTCAGTTTCTACTGATAAATGACAACAAGAGAAACCTTAGTTCCTGCAAAAGAAACCCCGACCCAATATCGTAGTGGAAGGGTTGTGAGATAACCCGTTCACTATGAGCTAGAAGCACATGTCCTAATGTTATACACTGATAAGGACGATTCATTATTTTATGAAGAAGTAATGGATGATCCTGAAAAGGAGAAATGTAAAGAATCGATGAACCTAGAAAATGGAATCTATGTATTCAAATTTGGTCTGGGAACCTGTAGATCCACCTGAAGATGTCAGGCATATGGGATGTAAATGGATCTTCAAGAAGAAAAGAGATGCAGATGATTAAGTAGAGACTTTCAAAGCACGGTCAGTAGCCAACGGCTATACCCGAAGGGATGTAGTCGATTATGAAGAGACATTCTCCTATGTGACCATGCTAAAATCCATTCGCATCATTTTGTCCATAACCGCTAGTTTTGACTATGAGATAGAGCAAATGGACGTCAAGATAACTTTTCTAAATTACTCGCTTGAAGAAAATATCTATATGATGAACCCAGAAATGTTCGTACAAAATGGTCAAGCTCAAAAGGTACGTAAGTTGCTTAAATCCATTTATGACTTCGATGAGATTATAAAGTCTTATGACTTCGAGCAAAATGTTGACGAAGCCTATGTTTATAAATACATCAAAGATAAGATAATGGTTTTCTTAGTTCTTTATGTTGATGATATTCTACTCATTAGGAATGATGTAGAAGTTCTGTCAAAAGCAAAGATATGGTTAGCTGAGAAATTATAAATGAAAGAATTGAGAGAGGCGAGTTATGTTCTAGGCATCCAAATCCTAAGAGTTAGAAAGAACAAAACTGTTGGCACTTTCTTAGGCATCTTATATTGATAATGTGATGGAAAATTCTTTACGGAAAATTCTAAGAAATGTCAACTATCGACCAGACATGGAATTTTCCTATCTAAGGAACAATGTCCTAAGACACCTTAGGAGGAAGAGGACATGAGAAAGGTTTCTTGTGCTTCAGCAGTTGGAAGTATCATGTATGTCATGTTGTGTATGAGACCAGACATCTATTGTACAGTGAGAATTGTCAATCGTTATCAATCAAACTCGGGTTTGGAACACTGGATTGCAGTAGAGCACATTCTCAAGTATCTTAGGAAAACGAGAAACTATATGCTTATTTGTTCAAGTGGATACCTAAATCGCACTAAATATAATGATTAAGAATCATATAAGGATAGTCTAAAGTCGACGTCTGAGTCGTACAACGGGGTGATCTTACTATTATGATGATAACGCTGGATTAGAATCTGGCTTTGACTATTATGAAGATAACGTTGGATTAGAACCTGGCAGACCCATTAACCAAGACACTTCATGTGAAGTCGTTTCGGGGTCATGTACAAAAGATGGGGCTAAGAGAGATGCCACATTTACTTTAGGGCAAGTGGGAGATTGTTAGGGGTTATACCCTCAAAGCATGTGTATTGATATTTTGATATGAAATTTAATGAGGATTACATTTTTCTTATAATTATTGTTGAATAATTTATATAAATATCTAAAAATTCTAATTCATTAATGAGACTATGATATTGAATTAGTACGAGAGGATTAAGATTATAGATAATAAAAAAAATTATCAGCAATGTATTAAAATATGGAATCTTGAATGAATGGTTGCTAGTACAGTTCACTAAACTTTATAAATGCTTGTGATCTAGATCCAGATGATTGATGTAGATAGATATCTTAGTGAAGGTACTTCATATAATGAGATTACATATGACTGGACAGATGTGAATTAATATTTTTATCAACGTGTCGTTTGTTATACAGATTTAATATACAACAATTCGAAGATCATATATAGATAAGTTTGAATCCTAAGTAGTCATGAACTCTTATGCATGTCTACTGGATCTTTTGATTCACTCGTTAAGGTTTGTTTGGAAAATAGGGTAGTGACTTTTGTTTTAGAGATTCAGTTATATAGATGGCTAAGAATATAAACTTACAAGATTTAGAATCCAAGTTTTTCTAATGGATCGTATATTCGTTCTCTTAAATGTTAGTTCTGAAATTGAATGGATATTGAGCTTAATTTTATAATAATATTATAAATTAGTCATTCATTAGTGGATTAATGGTACTTAAAGATCAAGAGGTAATTAGAAGGGTAAAACAGTAATTTTGACCAGTCCTAATTTATGAACAGATAATTGGAGGACAGAACTACATGAAATGATTATATCAGTAGATTACATGAGAATACTCTGTAAATATAGTATTTAATCTCTAAAAGTGTGATTCCATACTTATAGTGGAGTAATAATGAAATTAATAAATAAGATTATTTCACTAAAGAGTTAATTAATAATCTGGTTTATTGAAATTTAGGATTATAGTTCCATGATCCCCAAGTCATATCTATACTACACAATCTAGGGTGTGAATAGTTCAGAACATGAGAAAATAACTTACTTACAAAAAAAAATTTATTATGGGGTAAGTACATAATNCAAAAAATTTAATTATCGATAAGTGAGACAAAATATCTAATTTATGAAATTAGATAATGTAATTATCATTATATAATAATTTGGATTAACTAAATCTGTTATTTATGAAATAACAGATAATTTAGTTGATATGGATAATCAGATATGTTAATTTTGAATTAACTAATATCTAGATATTTAATTTGATTAAAATAAATATTTAATATGCAGTAATTATCATGTGTCAATCACTGATTGAATATCAGAAATTGACATGGACTAGTGTAGTGTCACGTGACACTGCAATTGTGCACAATAGCAGTGGATCCCACTACTATTGGTAATTTTATAATTAAATATTATTTCAATTATCCCAAAATATATTATATGTCATTTTAAAAAAAATATACATATATTAATCTGATGGCCTAAGATATTCAATCAGTTGAATGAGTTGAATCAGTTCATCAATCAATAGTTGAGAGAATAACACAATTCTAGAAAAAAGTGTTTTTTCTACGAACAAGAGTTAATCAAATTCTCTAAAAGATTCATCATCATGTTCTTTTAGAGAATCGTCTTACAAAAATAATTCTCACTATAATCTCTAGATCTCATGTGTTGAATATCTCTAGAGACAGAAAAGTGTCTTCGTTATATTCTATGTGCCCACACACACCCTAATGCATTGAGGATTGGCTTGGAAGATCTTGGTGTAGATCTCGGAGTCTGCTGATCGTTGGAACATTTTCCTGAGAATGGAGAATCGATCGATTTCGCGAGGGATCTTGATTTAGACTATAAGAGGTATATGATTCCTAACCTTGTATGTTATTAATTTAATAAATAAATATATAATGAATCCTGACTGATTAAGAATGAGTTTTCAATAAAATGTATTTTTTGGTTAGCATAGCGTTGCACGATTTTATATTATTAAAAGGTTTGATTTTATAAAAATTTAATTTTTTAAATGGCCACGTGCCATACGCTTCCGCCGCGCGTACGCCATGACGACCACAAGTTAAGGCATCTCCAAGACATGTACCTGTCAGGCTGTCTCACAACCCTTCCACTACGTCGAGGCTTCATAGGCTCTAGCTCCTACTGTGGTTCTTCCATTATTGAATAAAAAAATAATTCCTAATTGGGGAGTCGATGTACTCCCACTTAATAATTTCTCTAGCACAAGAGTGCTTCTCGGCTTCACACTTCTTATATAGTCCTCGCCAAGAAAATGCGCATTCATGATCATGAATGTTTTCTTATTGGTTGGACTATAAATCATGTATCCCTTCGTTCCCTTGGGATATCTTACAAATAGGCATAATTCTTTTTTACTAGCCAACTTGCCTGTCTTCAATTCCAGAACAGGTGTTGGGAGTCCCCATATTTTAAGGTGGTTTACGAATGAATTTCGTCCATTCCATCTTTTATATGGAATGCCAGACACCATCTTTGATGAAACTTGGTTCAGAATGTATACTGTTGTTTCCAAGATATATCTCCAGAATGAATCCGAGGGGGGGAGGGGGGGTGAGGGACTCATCATGGATCTAACCATCTCTAACATAGTGCGATTCCTTCTCTCTGACACACTATTCTATTCTGGAGTGTCAGGTGCTGTAAGCTGAGAAAGAATACCTTCTTCCTTAAGAAAGTCTTCAAACTCTACTAACAAGTACTCTCCACCATAATCAGATCATAACATTCTGATTTGTTCCTCTAATTGCATTTCGAAGATTATAAACTTTTATAAATTTTAAATCCCAATTTAAAAATTTATAACTTTTATAAAACCACATTGTATTTAATTATAACTGTATAAATTTAAATTACAATGGTGCATGTGCATGCTACATGTCATTTTGATATTGACATATTCTTATTTCTATATGGCACGTTATGATGATACGAGATTAATAATAAATCATACATTCAAAATTAACCTCTCTATAACTCATTTCCAATTACAACTCATAAAAGAATAATAAATAAATTATAATAATTTAAATACTAATCTTCATGGCGTCTGTAATCTTCTCATTCTCCTTCAAAAATTCCCACCAATTTGTAAATCTTTACAAAAGTCCAGTCCTATTTTCAAAATTTAATTTTCCAACATTTTTTACTTTGATAATAAATTACCAAGTAAATTAATCAATTGACTTTTTTTAAAAAACAATTTATAAAATAAATTTTAATTAGTTAGTGTTGAAAAATTAACGAATTAAATAAAACTAATTTTTAGGGACTGAACTGGGTAAAACCCTAAGGTTTTCTAAACCGAAAAGTTTCGAAAAACTAAATGTTTCATAAACCCTAAAATTTCTAAAACCTCAAAGTTTCCTAAACCCTAAAGTTTCCAAAACTCAAAATTTTCTAAACCTTAAAATTTCCAAAACCTTAAAGTTTTCTAAAGCCTAAAGTTGCAAAAAACTCAAGATTTCCTACACTCTAAAGTTTCTAAAACTCAAGGTTTCCTAAATCTTGAAGTTTCCAAAACCTTAAAGTTTCCTAATCCCTATGGTTTCCTAAATCATAATTAGAAAACATACAGCAGTGAGTGGCAATGGCAAGTAGTGGCGTGGGGTAGCATACGATGGGCGGCACTGCGACAAGCAGCGACGGTGGTGACGGCGCTAAATGCGAGCGACGAATGATGACTTTTCTCGTGACGGCAGATTTTCATAGAATTTAAAGTTACAAATTTTGCAAAAATCAAATTATATCAAATCTTATACCTCAATTTCGACGTACATCAATTTAAAATAGAAAATAAACACCTAGAGCCAATCAATCGAGATCCATTTATAAAACACATGCTTGGAATCTACATACAAAAATAATGCCAATATTACAACATCCATTGATACATACGTCTAATTGCTAAATATGTACAATCAAGAACCCAAGACTCTGATACCAATTGTTAGATCGTTAAAATTTAAAGAAAAATTATTGAAATACGAACGGTTCGGGGGTGGAATATCAAAACATTTTCTAAAATCAATTTAATCATATTAAATATTAAAATCATATATACGATTATGCATACTTGGTTAAAAGTATACAATAGAGGTATAAATAATTTTATACCTTCTTTTGTATCGGAAAAATTTTGATTTGGTGGAATCTTATTAGCCGTCTCTCGTTCTTCGTTATTCGCAGGACTCAAAATCATCTTCACACCAACAACCATTCGTAGAATTCAGAAGTATATCTCAATCAGATGTCATCAGGAATTGAGTGTGGGCACTCAAAATAACAGAAGAAGAAAAAACAAAATTTCCTCTTCCTCCTTTAGATTTCAGCGACGATAGGGAGGGTAGATAGTAACTGCTTTCTTTGCTCTGTAACCAAGGTTTTGGATGCAACCTTATCGTCATCCCTTATATAATAATTATGAAATTTACACAATACCCCTATATGTCAAATTACCGAAAATTCAATCCCCAATAATTGCCAAAAATTATATATCCTCCTAGAGTCAATGTTGTGTCCAAATTCATCAATCCAAATCGATCTCCATAAATTAATTAATTGATTTTTTTATTTACTAATTATCCAATAATTAGAAAATAACCAATTAATTAATTTAAACATTAATTACTTGCTCTTCACTAATTAAGTGACAACATCCATCACGTATCAGTTCGGGAAATATAACTTGGTCCAAAACACATTTTTTGCTAACTGATGTTGTTTTTTCGTTCCTGTCGTTATGAGTTACTCTTGAGACCGAATGGACCCACATGAATAAATCTATATGATTCAAATACTCGACGAATTTATCTCCATAAATTTTTACCTATTTAATCCTGACATCGTATGACTCCACTATAAGTCTGATGCCGAATCAACTCTCGGTTTATGCGCGCTACATTTTCTGTTGGTGCAAATAAATACTTTTATTTCACGGTCCACATAATATTTTAACATACTCCCCTCCGTGAATATCAGTAACCAGTGCGGGATGTAAAATTATCATTTTACTCCTCCAGTTATTATTTCATTAACTCATTTATTGACCGTGAATAAAAAAGACGTAGCACTAAATTATCTCGTACACTTCAGCATGTATGTTGGGACTGGTTGCTTTTAAAATTAATTAAAAACAAGTTTCAACCACAAACGATTCATGGGCGGAATATCAAAAAAATTTCCAATTAACTTATTTAATCAGATTAAATAAGTTAAAACCAAATAACGTGTAATTATGCATATACGACATTAAACGAGAAAATAAGGCTAGAACTAATTTTTTTCACCTGTACTTGTGTCGAAGAATTTCTAAATCAGCAGCATTTCTTTGAGCGCTTTTCATGTTCTTCGAGTTTCAGGGTCCGAATCACGCACTTGAACTTTCAAGAACGATTTATAAATCTCGTCCACCAACAACCACCCGTCAATTTCAGAAATATATCTCACGGGAATTATGTGTAGGAATTTGAGTGTGGGATCTCAAAATGATTGAAGAAGAAAAATAAAAAAATTTCTCCTTCAATATAGTTTTCCGCGGCAATAGGGAGGGAGAGGAAAACATTTTTTCTCTCTTACTTTGTTGATAAGAAACTGAATATTATCCAATATCTATATGCAATGAGATTGATATTAGATATTGATAAAATGTAATTTTTGATATTTATAAGTATACCCATATATTTTTGAATTTCAAAAATCCGCCCCATATATTCATAATTGCCGAAAATTATAATATTTTCTAGAGTTTGAGTAGTATCGATATTCAGAAATCCAATTGATAGATTTAATTGATCATTATCAATTAATTAATTAATTAATTTTTTTATTTACTAATTATCTAATAATTAGAAAATGATAAACTAATTAATTACAATATATATAATCACACTTAACTAATTAAGTGGCATCACCCATCACATATATGTGTAGAAAATATACCTTGGCACCAAAACACATTTTGATCCAATTTACTTCGTTTCTCTATTCCCATTCTCATGAGTCATTTCAAAGATCGAATGGACTCACATGAACAAAGCTAAGGATTCATATACCCGGTATCGAACGACTTCACTATATGATCGATGCCGAATCAACTCTCGATTCATGCACGCTACATTTTCTGATGGTGTGAATAAACCCTTTTATTTTCATGGTTCACGGAATATTTTAATATAATACTCACCGTGAATATCAGTAACAAGAGAAAAATATAAAATCACCATTTTACCCCCTTGTTATTATTTCCTTAACTATTTTTTTGACTGTGAATAAGACATAATAGTGAATTATCTCGTACAATTAACAAGTCTTAATCAATGACTCAATTCATTGAATATTTGGCCAGGTTAATTTATTCACACACCCATCGATAAAGCATACGGTGATATTATTCATTTCACAATCCAATCATGAATTTATATATCTGTGAATCACGTAACTCTAACTTGATTAAATTACAATCCCAACAGCCGGGGTATTGTTAACCAATTCGAACTCACTCATTTGACATATAAAAAATTGCAATAAACTAAGTTAAGCTATGTATTTACTTCAGGATTAAGGTAATTAATACCCTTAAGGTGTAACAATTAGATTTAGAGCTTGGTAAACGGTTTTGAGCTCTAAACATATTTGTTACCGGTCTATTCGACATGTTTATAACATGTTTAGGTTAACTGTTTCAATCTCCACTCCCATGCCCCAATACTAGCATCCATTGGTTCAACCTAACAATAGTAATCAGATTCGATTGTCCAGTCGATCCTAAGACTATGAATATCGTTCTGAGCTTTCTCAGAAGAGTTCGCCTGGAGACGCATCTGTCTTCACTCTTCATTCTTTGATGAAAGTTTCAAGACTTGAGTAATTTATAAACACCCTTTAATTTAAAATAAAAATTTCAATTTATTCATAAGAATTCAATGATTTAATGTCTGAGAAATAAGTAAATACAAATAAATAGTCATTTCACACTACTTTATGGACACATTCCAACAATCTCTCACTTGGACTAAAGTAGGCATGTACAATCTCTTATCCCCAAGCCCTCCAGTTGACCATAAAAAAACTTACTGCTTAAAGTCTTTGTGAATGGATATGTTAGGTTGGGATAATCTACTTGGAGAGGCTGGCTCCATGTCAAAAAGGAAGAAATCCTTTCTTGGAGTTTTACATACTGAAGCGATCCAATACCTTATCAATATAAGATACTTGAGACTGTGCCAATTGTCTGTTCTTCCTATCTCGAAAGATCTGAATGCCTAAGACAAATGAACTTCTCTAAGGTCTATCATATCAAAATGGTTTACAGGCCAAATCTTGACATTAGACAAATTTCATACATCATTCTCAATCAGTAGAATATCATCTACGTAAAAGACTATAAAAACTATCTTTACTTTGAGTATCAGCTTATACACACATGGCTCGTCCACTAACTGTTCAAACCCATAGTTTTTAACAGTTTCATCGAATATAATATTCTACAATCTGATGTTTGCTTAAGTCCATAAATGGACTTCTGCAGTTCATAAACTTTTTCCTATTGGCCTTTCTCTTTGAACCCTTTTGGAATAGCCATTTGAATGCGCTCATCAAGATTGTCATTCAGAAAAGCAGTCTTGACGTCCATTTACCAGATTTTGTAATCAATGGCAACAGCAATGGACAAAAGAATTCATATGGATTTAAGTATGGCCACAAGTGAGAAGGTATCCTCGTAGTCTATACATTCCATATAGATGTAGCCATTGGCTACTAGCCTAACTTTGAATGTCTCTTACATTCTCATCCGAATCTTTTCTTCCTATAGGTCCATTTGCATCCTACGTGTTTCACCCATTCATGAGGATCTACAAGCTTCTAGATTCTATTCGAGTACATCAAATATATCTCAACGTTCATGGCTTCTTGCCATAAGTTTGCTTCAGGACCTGCCATGGCCTCTGAGTAGGAGACATGTTCATTAAAGTCCTTATCTAATAGAGTTGTCAAAGCTTCTCCATAGCACATATACCTCTCAGGTTATCTCACAACCCTTCCACTATGTTGAGGCTCCATAGCCTCTAGCTCCTGTCATGGTTCTTTCATTATTGAGTCAGAAACAATTTCTGATTGGGCAGTCGGTGTCCTCCCACTCAATAATTTCTCTAGCACAACTATGCTTCTCAGATGTACACTTTTAATGTAATCTTCTTCAAGAAAATGAGCATTCGTGCTAACTAATATTTTCTGGCCAGTCGTACTGTGGAAGATGTAGCCCTTCGTTCCTTTAGGATATCCTACGAACATGCATAATTTTGAACGACTGGCCAACTTGCCGGTCTTCGATTTTAGAACCATGTGTTAGGCACCCCTATATTTTAAAATGGTTAATAGATGACTTTCGTCCATACCATATTTCATATGGTGTACTAGGCACCGTTTTTTATAGAACTTGATTCAGAATATATGTCATTGTTTCCAAGGCATATCTCCATAAAGAATCTGAGAAGGATAAGTAATTCACCGATCTAATCATATCCATCAGCGTTCGATTCCTTCTCTCTGAACACACTATTTTGCTGTGACGTATCAGGTGCTGTAAGCTGAAAGAGAATACCTTCTTCCATAAGAAAGTCTTTGAACTCTCCTAGCAAGTACTCTCCATCACGATTGGATCGTAGTGTTTTGATTTTTTTCTTCTAATTGCTTTCTAACCAAGACCTTATACTCTTTGAACTTTTTAAATGTTTTAGACTTTTGACGCATTAGATAAACATGACCAAAACGTGAGTAGTCGTCAGTGAAGATTATCAAGTTCCAATTAGTATAGTTACTAGTGCTCTATTTCCCATACGGATGATGAACTCGACCAAGATATCTGCTAGAGATAATCCAGGCAGTTGCGTATCCAATGGTTATCGACTCCACAATGATGACACTTATCCCACAACATGTCCACCTTGCAGTGCCCTTACCATTTGCAACTTTGGGTTCTGCTTCTTAGCCTTACTCAGACCTCCTATCGTGTTTCCTTTTGGCGCTAAAGGTTGAAGGCTTAGTTTTAGTAAAGTTTACATCTCCAATTTTCCTCTTGCCCTTTAGAAATGAAATCTCAGTGGCTTGCAACTCTTTCATAATCTAAGGAAGCGAATACCTCAACTTATTTATCAAATAATTAAGTTTTAAGTTCTCAAAGGTACAAGGCAGAGTCTCTAGGATCATATCCACCTGAGTCTCGCCATCAACCTCAGCACCCATTATCTTTATATCATTCAGATAACTAATGATCATCATCATATGTTCTCTGAAAACAGTTTCAAGTTTTATCCTGCAGTTCATAAGGTTTCACACAACTACCTTTTTGGCTTAGCGACCCTGATCTCCTAACATTTCGATGATGTTCAACATCATATCAGTGGTGGTTTCCAAATTCTGATTTTAGTTTTGTAACACATTGCTAACAGAAACCAAGCTTGAGTCGATTCACTAAAAGGCTCAAAGGAACAAGGGATGGTGAGCACGATTGTGCTTTTCAATCATCAGTACGATATCAAGATTGTCTTTCCAATCTCTGTAATTATCACCACTTAATATTGTTTGCGTTTAAGATAGTTGATAGAGAGGATAATGACATGGTTACTGAAAAGAATAAATAAAGCTTTGTAAATAAATGCTCAATCATTTAGGAGATTACGATGCATTATGCAACTACTTAAATATTTAAAAATTCATAAAAAAATATTTCCTACATGATGTTACGATAAAAAATGATAGTTTGTCTCATCGAGGGATGAATTCCAAACTATCTTCTATCGCATTGAGTCTCTTCTCGTTTGGTTAACACTCAAATGTCTCCACATCTAGATCAACCCATCACTAATAGTTTTGGTCACCTTGGCTCCATTGAATAGTACCTAAGTGGGGATTCTAATATGCTTCAGTCTAAGTGTTTAACCAACGCATCGACTCATAAAAGTTGCTATGGACTAACATTTTGTCTATGGGAGGGGCATACCCCACCACTTCCTTTAGAAGTCTTAGCTTCTCAAGCAACTCGATGACTCAAAGTGACGCGATTCTAAAGTTTATCACGTTGAAGAGAGGACCGCTATAGGCGGTTCTAAATCATTCATTGTGGTACGATCAAGATCGCCTTGGAGACCTTGGAATCGTTTCAATGCAAACGATCCTCCCAGTTAGTTTTTGAAAAAAAAAACTTTGGATTTTTTGTTACTTTTTCAAAGCATAACTTTTATTAATTTGAAAAATGTGATGATATTTATAAATCATTTATTTAATTTTAAATCCTAATTTAAAATCATAACTATTATAAATTTTACATTGTAATTAAATTATAACCATTATAATTATTCTACAATGATTCATATACATACTACATGACAATTCGATATTGGAATATTGTTAGTTCTATATGGCATGTTATATGATAATGCACGATTAAAATTAAATCATACATTTAAAATTAACCTCCCTATTAGCACATTTCTAATTACAACTCAAAAATAATAATAAATTACAAATTAATTTACAAATCTTTATGGCATCTGTAATTGTCTATTTGTCCTTCAGGTTGTCCCACCACTTTGTAACTCTTTATAAAAGTTCATTCCCTGTTTAAAATCAAATTTAAAATTTAAAATTCAAATTTAAAATTCAAAATTCAAAATTTAAAATCAAAATTCAAATTTCTAATTTCTAAAATTCAAAATTTAAATTTTGATTAAAACCATTTAATTAAGGAAAACTACTTTTCTAATTAAATAATCTCAGTAATTATCCTCTATTTTTTTAAAACAAAAAAAAATAAAAAGATAACATTGATAATTATCTTTTGAATTCAAAATTTAAAAGATAAAATAGATAATTATCTTTCAACTCAAAATTATCTTTTATCCATTTAAAATTTAAAATTTAAAAGATAAAAAAAATAGGATAAGGGTTATTGCGAAATATCACAGGTTTTCTAAACTCTAATTATTATTATCTAAGGTTTCACAAACTCTAGTCACGATGCAAGGTACGGGAGCGGACAACGGCGGCGACAGGCACCGAAACAGTACCGCGGCCGCCGAAATAATAACTCCGACGCGAATAGTCATTTCAACATGAACAATAATTTTAGGTTGAACAGTAATTTGGCGGGGACAATGCGTTCCCAGTGACTTCTCGGTGGCTGTCCGACAACTTCTCAGCGGCGATTTTGAATGGTTTTTTGCGATGGTATCGAGGCGACGGAAATTTTACATCAAATTTATAAAATTACAACTTTTGCAAAAAAGAAATTATATAAAATTATATGCCTTAAATGTGGGGTACATCAATTCTAAATTGAAATAAAAACATATAGAGCCAGTGGTTAGATATCCAATCACATAATACATTCAAAACAATTTTGGATCTACCGTACAAAATCATATGCCAATATCCACAAAATTCATGGTACGTTCGTTTCAAATATCTATATGTTTAATCAAGAACCTATTGCTTTGATACCGATTGTTAGGACATGTTGTTTTTAAAATTAACTAAAGAATAAGTTTGAACCACGAACAGTTCGTGGACGGAATATAAAAAAAATCTCATTAACTTAATAAATCAAATTAAATAAGTTAAAAGCAAACAACGTACGATTATGCATATATGACATTAAACGAGAAGATACTGTTAGAAATAATATTTCACCTATACTTTGTATCGGAGAATTTTTGAACTGGCAGAATTCCTTCAAGCGTTCTTCAAGTTTCAGGATCCGAATCACGCACTTGAACTCCAAGAGCGATTTACGAATTTCATCCACCAACAAGCACACGTTAATTTTAAAAATGTATCTCACCAGAATTTTGTGTAGGAATTTGAGTGTGGGCTCTCAAAATGATTGAAGAAGAAAAATCGAAAATTTTCTCCTTCAATATATTTTTCGACGGCAACTGGGAGGGAGGATAAAAATGTTTTTCTCATTTTATTTTGTTAACAAGCAACTGTATCTTATCCAAGATCTATTTGTAATCAGATTGCTATTAGGATACTGTAATTAGATTGCTATTAGATATTGATAAAATGTAATTTTTTATATTTACAAATATACCCATATAGTTTTTAAATTTCTAAAAATTTACCCTATATATTCATAATTGCCGAAAAATTGTAATATTCCCTAGAGTTTGAGTTGTATCAAGATTCATCAATCCAATTGATAAATTAATTGATCATTATCAATTAATCAATTAATCTATTTTTTATTTACTAATTATCCAATAATTAGAAAATAATAAACTAATTGATTTCAATTCATATAATCACACTTAACTAATTAAGTGATATCACCCCATCGCATATAGGTGTACGAAATATGTCTTGTCACCAAAGCACATTTTGATCCAATTTACTTTGTTTCTCTATTCCTCTTCTCATGAGTTATTTATGAGACTGAATGGACCCACATGAATAAAATTAAGGATTCAAATACCCCACGAATTTATCTCCATAAATTTACGGCCTATTTAATCCTGACATTGTACGACTCCACTATAAGTTCGATGTCGAATCAACTCTCGATTCATGCGCTCTATGTTTACTGTCGTGTAAATAAACCCTTTTATTTTCATGATCCATGAAATATTTTAACATAATACCCATCGTGAATATCAGTAACAAGATAGGGATATAAAATCACCATTTTACCCCTCTTGTTATTATTTTCTTAACTCTTTTATTGACTGTGAATAAGAAAGATATAATAGTGAATTGCCTTTATAATTTACAAGTCTTAATCAATAACTCAATTCATTGTATACCTGGTCAAATTAATTTATTCACACACCCATCAATAAAGCAATCTAACCACTAATTTTTATGTCTGTGAATCAAGTAACTACAACTTAATTAAATTACAATCCTAACAGCTGAGGTATTGCCCGCCAAATCGAACTCACTCATTTGATATATCAAAGATTGCAACTAACTGAGTCAAGCTACGTATTCACCTCAAGATTAAGATAATTATGAAAATACACTTAAGATGTAAGAATTAGATTTAGAGCTTCACAAATGGTTTTGGACTCAAAACTAACTTGTTACCGATATATTTAATATGTTCATAACACGTCTAGGTTAACCGTTTGAGTCCCCACTCCCATGCCCCAAGACTGACATCCATTGGTTCAACTTAACAGTCTTAATCGGATTCGATTGCTCAATCGATTTTAAGACTGCGAATATCATTCTGAACTTTCTCATAAGAGTTCATCTAAAGACGCCTCTATCTTCACTCTTCGTTTGTTGATGAAAGTTACATGACTTAAGTAATTTATAAACATACTTTAATTTAAAATAAAACTTTCAATTATTCATAAGAATTCAGTAATACTATGTCTGAGAAATAACTAAATACAAATAAATAGTTATTACACGCCACTTTATGGACATATTCCAACAATGTCTTATTCAATTATTTATTTCATCGAATACTTAACCAAGTTAATTTATTCACACACCCATCAATAAAACATAAGGTGATATCGTGCATTTGCAATCTCACCACGAATTGCCATATCAGTGAATCACGCAATTCCAACATAGTTGATATACGATCTCAACAGCTGAGATATTATCCGACAATTCAAACCCACTCATTTGACATATCAAAGATCGTACCTAACTAAGTCAAGTTTCGTATTCACCTCAGGATTAATGTAATTATGAAAATACCATTATAGGTGTAACAATTAGATTTAGAGCTAGATAAATGACTTTGATCTAAACTAATTTGTTACCGGTCTATTCAACAGGTTCCACAACATGTCTAGGTCAACCGTTGGAGTCTCCACTCTCATGTCCCAAGACTGACATCATTTGATTTAACCTAACAGTCGTAATCGAATTCGATTACCCAGTAGATCCTAAGACTACGAATAACATTCTGAACTATTTCAGAAGAGTTTTTCTGGAAGACCCCTCAATCCTTACTCTTCTTTCGTTGATAATAGTTTAAGAACTTGAGTAAATTATAAATACACTTTAATTAATAAAAAAAATCTATTCATTCATTAAGTTCAGTAATACAAAATGTCTGAGAAATAACTAAATACTCATAAATAGTTATTACACCTTAATTTATGGACATAATTCCAACAAAGTATAAGGGGAAGAAGGAAAGAAAAATGAAGGAAAATTAATTCAGGGGTCTATTTTAGTAAAACAAAAAGTTCAGGGTCCAGCTTAGGCAAAACCCCTTTTTGAATCCACCGGAATATCCATTACATGCTGAGGATGAAGAAACCAGCTGGCTTCGTTGAAGAAGAGAGTGTTTTTGTTACTATTTGATTGTTATTGCTGGTATTTTTTATTCAGGTTTATGGTCTGTTGATTTGAAAGTTTTGAACAGAATCTGATTTGTCGATTTGGCTTTATGGTTATGAATTCAAAGTTCGAATAGCATGATAATGGTTTCCGTAACATAATTGTACTGTTGTTTTCGTTAACCTGAAGCAGGTCTGAAACGGAAATGCGGAGAGATTTTTCGGAGTAAGTGAAATTTTGAAAGGAGGATGTATCAGGCTAAATATCAAATTTCTTATACTCTGTTGACAATCGGGGATGTTTTCCTGTTTTTTCCCTCTCTTTTCAAAACTGCAAGTCGTGATATAGGATTTATGATGCGGATGTTGCATTCTTTTCTTGAAGGTTGCTGGATTGTAGTTACTCATTCTTTTCATCAGGGTTGCTCGAAAGATTATCCGGTGGTTTTGGTCGATGCTTTGGAGATTCAATCAGAGAATGGTGTTCTCCAGTCTCGACGTACTATTCTATGAATTTCCGACTTGCATCTATTCATAATGCTGTCTCTATTTTGATTCTCTATTAGAGTCAGGTACTGTGACTTGCAGGACACATCAATTGGAAATTGAAATCATGTTTTCAGTGTGCGAATTTGCTTGATTCTGTACTTTGTGCTTCAATGTTCGTGGTATTGTATTATTGTATGACAAGCTATGATGAGTATAAAATTTTTTTCCTCTGCACAGATAAGATTTATGAAGAGAGATAGGTGAACGCTCTAAGTATGTTTTTGGTTTGATTGAATTGAATTAAGCTGAAATTGGATCACTCATTTATTACATGAGCCTTTATATATAAAAGCCTTATTTGAGATGTGAACAAACTATTAATAATGATAATAATAAAAAAGGCAAGAATGAACACCTTCCCCCTATGTTTTCGAGAACCTCATCATGCCCTTAGGATCGCTCTCATGCTTATGGGATCTATTGTCACGCATGGGCTCTCATGCTTTGCATGTTCCCTTTGACTGTCATATTGTCATGTCTCTCAACTGTCGAATTAATCGTGACCACACGATCCATCTCACGGTCCTGATCTCCTTCTTCCCGTTCACGCATGGTGGAGATCTTCCCACTGCCTCCTGATTGGTTCTTCCTTATCCACATGGTATAGTGGGGATTTTCCGTCTATTCATTTTCCCCCCCATTACACTCAACGGATTTTAACTCGTTGAGGTGCAATGAGTATATTTTATGCGTGTCTTGGTAAGGGACTAGTTGGTTCAACTTTTTACCCTTTTGTCGCTTTATTGGGACCTGCAAGCATTAATAACACACAAAATGGCGGGAAATCTCCAGTATGCCCCGTGGACAGGGAAGAACCAATCAGGAGGTAGTGAGGAGATCTCCACTGTGCGAGAATGAAAATAAGAAGATCAGGACCATGATATGGATCGTGTGGTCATGATTGATTCGGTAGTTGAGAGACAAGAAAATATGGTAGTTAAAGGCAACATGCAAAGCATGGGAGCCCACGCCTGACAAAGATCTCATAAGCATGGAAGCGATCCTAGGGGCATGAGGAGATTCCCGAAAACATAAGGGGAAAAGTGTTCACCCCCCCCCCCCCCCTCATTATTATTTTTATTAATATGCCCACATCTCAAATAAGGCCTATATATATGAAGGCTCATGTAATAAATGGGGAATCCAATTTTAGCTTAATTCAATTCAATTCAATCCATTGAAGAACACACGCAGAGGATTCACCTCTCTCTCTCTCATTATAAATCATATTCGTGCAGAGGAAAAATTCCTTTACAATGAGCTTTTCTTGTTTTCTTTGAAAAGAATATGTATAAGAAACTATATATTGAACTAACATGTAGAGGTCCCTTACCAAAAATCAAATAATTGAAACTATCAAATGAGGGGCAAAATTGTTAAACGAAAATCATCAACATAATTTTGATAACGTGGCAGAGAGAAATTTGTTATTTACCTAAAAATTTGAAAACCATGTTATCCTTTAACCTAACTTTCAAAACATGTCTATTAATGCAATTACTTCTAAAAGAATTACTGGATATAATAGGCACCAACCCATCACAAAATTTGACCTTACAAAAGTTGACCTTGTAATTTAGGATATAAGGATGATATAACATGCCGATGAGACTGTAGATATGACTTTCCTTGGCGGACTAGAGCTGAGATATCCTTATCTTTGGTATTTTCAGTTTATAATATTATTAAGAAATAATAGTTGACTAAATTAGTATAATATTCAATAGATGTTATATTCAGTTATTGACCCATCTTTTTTTAATTACTTTCCAATATTAAAAATCATAGAATATTCAAAAATCAATAAACTAGATTAACATAATATTCTTCAGTAGATGATATACTCAATACTATAGGAAAGTTGTTTGAAATCAATAAAATATGCATGCATGTTCAATTAGTGATATAACATGATAAGAAAATAAAAAAATCATGACGATTTTACTAAATTCAACCATCATCGATAGATTAATTCAGATAGACTAAGAACGAAAGATTTTGTTTTGCTTAGTAATACATTGAAAATGTTAGAGATGATAGAAGAGAAAAGATGGTTTACATTTATCGTCAATGGAGGTTTTTCGCCAATGGTGTTCTTCTTGTCATGGTGTTCTCACTGTTCTAAAAAGGGCGTCAATGGAGGTTTTTCATCGTCAATGACGTTCGCTATGTGGATGGAGGGTTCGGGAGTAGTTTACAAATTTGGGAGGGTTTCTTGATTTTTTATTTATTTTGTGATTTGATGTTTGATTGACTTGTGGTTTAGTTATTATTTACCTATGGTTAGAGTACTTTCCATAACTGTAGTTTAATTTTTTTACTTTTCAATTTTTTTCACTCAATTCTTATTGGTTGATTTGAAGTTTAAATTTTAAATCAATTAATTAGTTTTAGGAAGTTGATTGCAGGCGGTTAGGGAGGCAAGGTTATAATTTTTTAAATATTTTTTGTAATTTAGAAAGTATAATTATCTCAATTAATGGAGGATTTCAAATTTGAATTTTACCTTTTCAATATTATCTCAAATAATGGCTTATAGGGAAGTTAAGGTTGCCTACATTTTTTAAGGTATATACACACGGCGGAAATTGTTTGTTTTTAAAACTTTCATTAAATATGTTAATTATCAATTATGAAAATCTTAATTATATAATTTTGTTATATAATTAAGATTTACTAATGATTTACTATGATACTCGTACAAAACAAGCATCATATTTAATTTTATTAAAATTTTTAGTGTTTATATCGTTAATCGTATTATCTCTGATTTATTGTTGAATTTGTATTGATTCAATTTGAATTTTGTTTAAGATTTTCTTATTCAGTACTTAGTTGAGTGTGAAAGTTATAGATTCCATTAATAACAATTTAGGTGGCTATTAAATATAATTATAGCTCCGGTTCAAATTAATTGCTAGTTATAATTTTATTAATTGTAGGGTATATCAATTAAGTGTCTCAGTTTTAAATAGTTGATTTATCCAAAAATATAGATAATATATTATATATAGATGATGGGTATTTTGGTCTAAAATTATTAACTATTTTAAAAACTTGCTATTTACCTAATTATATTGAAAACCTATTATTGCTTAAAACACCGCTCCGAATATTGTCTGTTATGCAAAATTTCCCTTATTTTTTACTGGTTTTAGTGGTTCATTAAGTTCAAGATCTCTAACTCTAACTGATTATAACTTAGATGATGAAGTAAAATGTGTTAATATTTCACTAATTTATGTTCCAAGCTTCCATTTTAAGACGCATTATGCTTGTAGTATTGAAGCTGATTTGTTGGACAATCTGTAATGCAGTTATAGGACAACCAGACTGCCAATTTCTTGTGATGAATTAGTTCATGACTTGCAGGGTCGATCCTTCCATTTTTTTAATCTATTTGCATCTTTAACTTAGTCAATCTTAAAATTATTCTCTTTCTATTTGTTCCTCACGGAGGAATTGGTGTGTGAGATTTCTGTTTATGAATTTTTTTCTAGAATTGTTTTCAGTGTGTTTTCCAACTGGAATGTTTTTCATAATTATTCTAAACACCATCTGGGGAGGATATAGATGACATATGATACATATGTGTTTGATATCTCTATATTATCAGTATCTGATCAATTCATCCACTGTGAGGTGTGTATTAGAATTTCAAATTACTACTGTTATGTGCACTTTTGTTTATGCTGCCACAAATGAATTTGCAATAAAATAGCTTTGGGAGGATTTGGTTAGTATTCATGCAGGTTACATGGCCATGTCTTGGATTATTCTTGGAGATTTTAATGAAGTATTACACCTTGAGGAAAAGAAATGGGGGTTCTCATTTTTGGGATGAGGGTATGAAGGATTTTGCAAGGTGTCTTAACACCACCTGAAGTGAGTGATCTACCATATACAGGTGCTATTTTTACCTGGTGGAATCATAAAGCATAGGGTGCTAGTATTCATTCTAAAATTGATAGAGCTCTTATTAATGCTACTTGGAAGGACTGTTTTGTATATCAATGGATTATTTTGGAAGTCCAGGTTGCTCTGATCATTGTCCTATAATTACCAGCTTCTTTCCTAAGGCTTTTAGAGGTAAAACCAGCTTCAAATATTTTAATTTTTGGGTTAATGTTGAGGGTTTTGCAGAAACTGTACAACAAGCATGTAACATAAATGTTTATGGCACTACTATGTATATGCTGGCTAAAAAGTTGAGTTCAGTTAAAAGGACCCTTAGAAGCTTCGATGCTTCACATTTGTATTAACATTTATGGAAAGGTTAATGAAGATAGAGCAGTTATGGAATGTGCACATCGGAAGCTGGATTCTAATCCTTCTTGTTTGACTACTCAAGTTGATGCTCAAAAGGCTTTCAAGGATTTACATGACTGGAGAATTGCATAAGAGAGATTTTACATGCAAAATTTAAGAGTTAACTAGTTGAATTTGAGGAATAACAATACCTCATTCTTCTTTGATGCTGCTAAGGCACATAGAAGAAAGTCATCACTGATTTTCCTTACTAATGAGCAGGGGGATGTGACTATTCAAGCTACTGACATTCAGAAGTTGGTGGTGGATTTTTATGAAGATATTTTAGGTAAGCAACTTCATGTTCCAAACATTGACTGGGATGTACTTCATTCTTTCCTTCCTCATAAGGTCAACGCTACAGATTATGCTTCTTTGATGCTTCATTTCACTGTTGAAGAGGACATGTAAGTTTTCTTTTCCTTTAGCGATAGAAAGGCTCCAGGTCCTGATGGTTTTAGTGCTAATTTCATTAAGAGAAATTGGCAAACCATAGGGGGAGATGTTATAGTAGATATTCTTAAATTTTTTCAATCTGGTGAATTGTTGATGTTGTTTAATTATACTGTCATTACACTTGTTCCATAGGTGCCTAACCCTAGTAGAGTCACTGAATTCATACCCATTTCAGGCTGTAATTTAGTCTACAAATGTATTACATCTTTGTTGGCTAAAAGGCTTAGGTCAGTGTTACCTAACTTGATTAGCCTTAACCAAACAACATTTGTGGGAGGTATATATCTGATAATATTCTACTTTCTCAAGAGATTTTAAGGAGTTATCACAGAAACTCATTCTCCCCTAGATGTGCTCTAAAGGTTGATCTTCATAAGGCTTTTGATAGTGTCAATTGGCATTTCCTTGGGAAGTTCTTCCTACTGTGAGGCTGCCTAAGAGATTTGTTGACTGGATTATGGAGTGTGTTACTACTCCTACTTATTATATTAACATAAAATGGAAGCTTGCAAGGTCACTTTAATGGAAGTAGAGGGCCTAGGCAAGAAGATCCAATTTCTCCTTACATGTTTATTCTTATAGTGGAAGTCTTTACAGGTATTATGCAACAATGCTCTACAAAACCTGATTTTCAGTACCATTAGAGATGCAAGAAGAATATAGTGGTAAATATATGCTTGCTGATGATTTGCTAATTTTTTGCAAAGGTTATTTTCATTCTACTCAGGTGGTGATGGAAGGCATTGAATTATTTGGTGCCTTGTCTGGCTTGAAACCAAATGTAAGGAAAAGTAGCATTTTCTTTTCTGTTGGTTCTGAAGATGAACAAATCAGTATCTTACATACTTATGGCTTCTCTAATGGTGATTTACATGTTAAATACTTAGGTATTCCTCTTATTTCTACTAAGTTGAATAAAGCCCATTGTGAGGTTCTATTAGACATAATCATATCTAGAGCCAAAGCATGGGAAAATAGACACTTGACTTTTGCAGGGAGGCTTCAACTTATCCAGTCTACTTTGATAGCTCTATAAATCTATTGGAGTAGCTTACTTATTCTTCCCAAGAATATTATGGAGCTAGTTAATGCAGCTTTGAGAAACTTTTTAGGGACTGGAAGAACAGACATTTGCAAGGGTTACAAAATTGCTTGGCAAACCATTTGTGCTTCTTATAATACAGGTGGTTTGAACTTGAGGACACTACCATATAGAACCAGGCTGTTGTTTTTAGGCATTTCTGGAAGTTGGCTAGAAGGGATAAAAGTTCCTTGTGGGTTGCTTGGTGTTTACAAAACCTTCTTAAAGACACTTTATTTTTACAGTGAGAATGCATGCTGACCCCTCATGGTCTTGGAGGAAATTGATCAAATTGAGGGAGAAAATTACTCACCTATGTAGTGTTAAAATGGGAGATGGTAGATCAATTTGTCTATTCACTGATTCGTGGCTCCCAGATTGCTCTCTAGTTCAACAGTTTGGTCTTGATATTATTTTTCATTCTGGTCAGAAGGCTAATTGCCCCCTTTCTATAATTGTTAGAGATGGACAGTGGTTTTGGCCTAACACTGTTTTTGAGAGGTTGTCTTCCAAGAATCTTAGTTCTCTTTTACCTTTGCATGGAGAGGATAAATGGCTCTAGGATGGTGGTGACTTTTCTAATAAACATACTTACAGCAAGCTAATTGGTGATCTTCCTCAGATTGATTGGTGGAAAACTGTTTAATTTTCAGGCCATATTCTAAAATGTGCATTTATCCGTTGGTTAGCTCTATACGACAGGCTTAGTACCAAATATAGAGTCTCTCATTGGAGTCGTGGTATTACTCATGAGTGTGTCTTTTGTATGGATGGAGATGATTGTGTCTTTTGTATGGATGGAGATGAATCAGTAGTGCATCTGTTTTTTTAGTGTGACTTCACTAGACATCTCCTTCATCCTCTTATGAGGAAAGGGGGACATGATATATTCTTATATGACTCACCTACTTTTCTCTTACGGATTTCTTCCCTGGGCAGTAGCAAAAATTATATGAATATGAGTTCTAGGCTTAGATTCCCGGTTTTTGTTTATTGTTTGTGGCTAGAATGGAATAAGAGAATATTTAGTGGTAAATCTTTAGAAACGTGTTTGATTACTCGAAAGATGTGTCTTATGGTTAAAGAAAGACTTCTCTTCCTTGATAAAAGTAGAGGTTTGAACTTTGGTGATTATATTTCTGAATTTTGGATGTAAATTAGGTTCTTATTTTTGAGTTTGTAGTTCCTAGGGTATGTCATTTGTATTAATGTAATATTTTTTTGGTTAATACAACGTTTTTGCCTTCGACCAAAAAAAAAGTTCTCTTTCATTTTGCAGAACTTAAGAAAGGTTAGTACTCAGTAGGAAATTGATTTTTTTATGAGCGACTATTAGCAGGCGAAACACATAGGCACTCGTTAAGTTGCAAATTGAGTTCAATTTAAGCTAGAATCAATTAATATCATTGGATTGATGATTTGTGTCACCAACATAATGAAATAAATTAATGATTTCTAGCAGTCGCAAACAATGCTTTTATCTCGTTATTGGCTGTGCTATTCCTATTCATATTTCATAGTCATCTGCCCTGTGCAAAGATATTAAGAGCCAGTTTTGAATTGGAATTATGAGAATTTTAAATTTTAATTGATTAAAAAATTGCAGGAAGTTTAAAAATTGCAGGAAGTTTGCCTAATTACTTGTTTAGTTCTAGATTACCTTATGTTTCTTCTTGTAACTATTTTTGCTAGTAAGAGGATGAGACCTGAAGAATCAGAACATACCTAACAAGCAAGGCTGAAATTTCATAAGGAGTCACGCTTTAACTTACCAGCTTACTGTATGTGCTTCACAGAAAATTTATGAAGGAAGCTTGCCCTCTGTCAGCATGATGTTTCACAATCATAGTGTACAACATGGTTGTTAAACTCCCGATCCGGATCGTAGGATTTTACAATTTTACTATATATTACTAGTATATAATAGGATCTTACAATCCACGATTCGATCCTATGATACGATTTGTGAGACCTCTCCAGTTCGTAGGTAGGATCACAATTCTGACAACCTTGATGTCAAGTAATTCAATGATTCGGGTAAAATGTTTTTACTACCCCTCAAGGTACGGACTCAAATGAAAATGAACTTTATTCATAATCACAGAGATTATGGATTCTCTGCATTGAGGTCTTTCTCAAATCACCGTTCACTAACGTAGTTGTCATACTTCATGGCAGTGGTTTGTTAGGACTGTTGTTATCCCAGATACCTGAAATGGACAGTAGCCAATTCCATAACTTACTAATTGTAGTGAGTTCGTTCGACTAATCTCTGAGTTAATTAACTAACTGAGTTAGTTGACCTAAGTAAGTTCATGAAACTATACATATCATGACAGCGGAACCACTTAAGTAATTGTCTTCAAGTGACTATACCTGCATTTGTGACCACAGGACAGGGTATGCTGACCTACTGCCATAGATAAAAAAATTTCAGCTTTAGTAGTACTTTATTTCTTCTCTTATTTCAAGCTTATGTTATGATTTGTATTGCTAGCTTTTAAGGTATCTACTTGTTTGTTTAATCATGATAGGTAAATGACTAACAAAGGGTGTCTATAATCAATGTCAATTGGCAAAATGCATAACACAAAAGCAAATTCCTTCATGACTGGTGAAATCCTTTACGCATAATTTCTCATCTTCTTCCTTTCCCTGTTCTTGTTTCAACATAATCTGAAGCACTTCCACATTACAGTTAGGGTGAATTTAATTTCCTACGATCTATGCTGTTAGTAGACAAGCATTGCTCTAGGTCGGTACAAAAAACCCCTCTAGAGTGCAAGGCTATTGTGTTTTTTGTTATAATCTGAGGAGCAAATAAGAATAGTCATATCTCAGAGTTTCAAGTATTTTTAAGTCAAGGGTTTTGGGATACAACTTATCATTAGGAGGGTTAACATAATAAACCATCCACCTTATCAACATAAAAGGATGGTGATGATGATAATGGTTACACTATATTGCTTGTCAATATTACATGCCTTCTTTCTAATCTGATAACATGTATTCAGAAGAGGTGAGAAACACAGCCTTAGGTGTTGATAATGACTAGTGAATGCTCTTTTTTTTTTGCAAGTGGGAAGGCTCTAGTCATCAGCAATTTGCTGAGATCTTCTGTGATCTGTTAGCCTTATGCGCTAGGAATTAGGCATATGTCCTCTTGAGAAAATATTTTTGAAGGGATTTTAGGAGCACTATATTCAATTCTAACCACATAATCATGATAAGAAAGATCATAATGGTCCATTTTTTCTGTTATCCACATGGCAAATGTTGAGAGGTTTTTTGGTTTTTTCCTTCCATCTTTATTCCCTTTTTATATCACATGGGTATGAATAATTTATGAGAATCGAACTTCAGATTACTTAGAGACTGATCAAATGGAATAGCAGCACGGGTGAAATCTATTCTCTTTCATTATGTGAAATCTATCAAGAATTTTATTTAACCTGATACCATAGTAATATACCGAGAATCAAACTAGAAAGATAGTGTTGGAAAAAGTTATGCCTTTTATATTGCAAATCTTGGATTTGTAAAAGTTAAATTGCTTTAAGGATTGGATTCACATTCCATTGCTTTATTTGCCGCCTCTGTTACCTGCTTCCCTCCTTTTTTTGATAATTTTTTTCAAACACCACTTTTAGTTACTTAAAATTAAATGAGACAGATATTCTTATAGTTTACAAAATTATTTAAACCTTCTTTCATATTAGATTTTAGTGACAAAAAAAGCTCAAATTTGTTAAATTGAAAATGAACATTGTTTAAATAGTATGTGCTTGTTTTTTTTCAAATTCTGAAAACGTTAAAATAAACAATTTAATATTCAAATCTGAATTCACCTAAACCCGACACAACCCAAGTTGATTGGTCTTTTGAGTTACAAAAATTAAGTTGAGTTAAATTGATTATAGAGATAATATTAATTTTTACACCTAATTAACATAATTGATTATTAATCATTTTTTAAACTAGAATTCTATCTATTTCATTTAAACAAATTATAAATAATATATCCGTTTCATGTATTTAAGTAAACTACAATGTACTTGAATACATATTTTTAGTTTTATAAATATTCCTTATTTTGACTTAGTTGGTGTCGACAGCAGGAATCAAAGTCCAATCAGTTCAATCAGAAAAAGGGCATTTGCACCTAAAACTACAGCTTATTCATCTTCAAATTGAGCTCAGATATTTGAATGGAATATATAGCTTTTTGCTGCCAATATATATATTTGTATCAAAAGTTATGCGGGTAATTTGAGAAAAGAACTACACGTTGATTGACGTGACATGATAAAATATTGTAACGTATCGATTGATTTGATTTTAATTAATGATATGTGATGTTTTCGATCATAATGATTGAAATGAAAATAAATAATTTTAATATGTTTTCATAAATTTTTGTTTAATATGTTTAGATCTGAGCCAACTGTTTAAGTCGGATAACCGTAAACATTTTTGGTGAGAATATGGTTGGATAATAACTAAAGATATTATTGTTTTTCCTATCTTATTCATATTTCTCGTCAAAATCACCATTCCCACTACATCTCGATGGACAGATTGACTAGTCTTCGTTGACAAGAAGTACGTGGTAGGACAGAACACGTGTTGTCACTCACGTTGCCACTCTGGCACCTGATGATGTGGTCACCCAACCCCCAAACAACTAACATAGGCCAGCGTGTCGTTTCTAATTTCTTTTTTCCCCCCTTTGTTTCATGTTTCATGAGTTGGAAGAAAATAAGATGAATTTATTTGTTAGCAATCTTTCTTTTAAATTTTTGCATTTGGTTTAGCGATTTTATCGATTAAAAGATATTTTGACAAACTTGAATAAAAATTTAATTAATAACTTTGCATCTTAAAGGTGAGAATAATAATTTTAAATAATGTTTTATGTTATAGAATAGCTTTTAGATTAGATTAAAGCTCGAGTAAATTATTCTTTCCATAATTTTCGTCAATCATTGAGCTGTCCCTGGTTTAGTCGACGCTGAAGCAATCATTGAGCAAAAATACAACATAAGAGGAATTAACTCGACACTGTGTTACCTAGTCAAATGCATTTCGAGACATAAGTGAGTTTAGAAACGAAGTGGAGC
Source organism: Datisca glomerata (assembly GCA_003255025.1). Classification (NCBI taxonomy): domain Eukaryota; kingdom Viridiplantae; phylum Streptophyta; class Magnoliopsida; order Cucurbitales; family Datiscaceae; genus Datisca; species Datisca glomerata. Next base: position 309,361 of record QANY01005060.1, read on the forward strand.
TTGTAGGTTGAGTGGAAAGGGTTTTCAAATATGTTCTTAAGCTTGTGGAGGCACTTTGTTTTAACGAAGAGTTTGGTGAGTCCTAACATGTGTAGGACCCCTCTACTAGATATATCGTAATCCTGGTGGATCCTCTAGGACCAGATCACGCATTATTTGTTGTCTCTGATGACATCCTCCATCCTCCATATGAATAACCTTAATTAACTGAGTTTTTTCTCAGTAGACTTCTAATGTAGTTAGACTACTCTTGGTAGTTATCTTTTTGGCAGCAATTGTTTGACCTATCTGACATATCAAACCCGATATTGTAAGTGAAGTTAGTAAAGTCAGTCAAGAATCAACTAGTTGTTAGCTTCAGTTAGCTTATCTGTCAAGTTGTAAAAGCAATTAGTTAGTTTGTCTGTTAAGTTGTAAAAGCATTTAGTAAGTTTGTCTGTTCATAGCCTTTTCAGCTCGTGTTTAAACTCTGTCTATATATATATATATATATATATATATATTCTTTCACCTCAGTCCAACAACTTACACCATCACTTACAAATAGTTTAATTCCTGCTACAATCAAACTAGATGGACGAAACTATATTTTTTTAGAGATATATGTTTTGACTACTGCTCAAGCTTATGGATTAGAAAACTTTCTGCATGGAACAAATCCATGTCCTGCTCAGTATGTGGTCATAACTGTTACAAATAGTGAAAATTCTGCTACCATTAAATAACCTTCTGTTGAACAATCTGTTCAAATGCTAACTATGTACTATAGAAACTAAGTGATCAATTATGGCCGAGTTGGCTTCTTTCTTCCATCTCAGAATCAGTTTTCACATTTTTTCGATGCACTATTGCCCATGAAGTTTGGAAAGCCTTACAAGGTATTAATCGAAATCCAAGATTCTATAATTATGGTTTCAACTTCAAACCGTTAAGAAAGGAGCTCTGAGTATGAATGATTACATACTGAAAATGCGATCTGTTGTTGATAATTTGGTCAATTTGTATATGATGGGGATATGTTACTGTATATTCTGGGAGGATTACTTTGTAACACCGCGATCCTCGAAGGTTAAACATGCTTGTAATTTAATAATTAAAAAAATCTCCAATTGAATTGAAACCCTAATTTGAGAAAATTCTCAAATTGAAAATCCTAATTTTGCCCTAATTTTAACGTTAAAAAGCGGAAGTATAAAATTATTTTAAGAGAATATTAACTCATAAATTTGAATTAAATGATTCATTACACTGTAATAATGTTGAACAAAAAAGTCCATAAAACATGAAAGTCAAACATGAAAATTCACAAAATTCCTGAAATAACAGTAATTAAACTGAATTGTAACATCATATAATCATAAATGGTGAAAAATCTCATATTTTCGCGGTCTATAACGGTCCCTCATTCCTGCTGCTCGTCATCACCTGCAACATATCCATCTAGGATGTGGGGTGGGGGTGAATATTAAAATACTCAGTAAGTAAACTCACATACTAATAAGTTTCACATGACATAAATGTAAACATATAACTCATGCAAATTTAATTTAACACTTTCACTTGATTATTAAATAACATAAAATACTTATAATTAATTAGTATAACTGATTTCATGGTTAACATATAAGTTGAACTTGTACTTATTCTTAATGATATTGTACTTGTTTGATCATAATTCGACTAGGCATATCCCTCGATTAAAAACCTAACCAGAATTGTTTCACACTTGAACTTGAACTTGTAATGTGAACGTGAACATGATAGATTGTGTATCCTAAAACTTGATGTCACTTAAAGTTATCTAAACTTTAAGGATGCTAACATGAACATAGTGACACCCAACCGTATAGCTAATAACATTACGTGAACGATCTGGTGACTTGATAACCAATGAATATGACTAAGTCTACCTCTTGTTTATTTATCACTTTACTTGAGTTAAGATTCATAAATTACATTTGTTGATGCAAAAAATATGCCGACATCGACTGTCGAGGAGTCCGCCACGTGTCACTCGGTGATTCATCCAAGGGTCTGCAAAAATCAAGAACGATCGTGAAAGCAGTAGGTAGTGTACTGGGGGGTGCCTCACCTAATGCACTCCGATGATCAAGTCAGTAGAGTGTTTAAAATAATAATAGAAATATGGATAATTACTTACTGTTTAATGAGGATCATCATATATTAATAATAATTTTTTTTATCAGTCAAACGTCCAGGTTTAGTGTATCTTCTTCCTTATTCTGATAAGGAATGGAGATATTATGGAGAATATTATCTGATCAGGATATTTTGGTTATCTTATCCTCTTTAACAACCATTGAGATTGCCTGATAGATTTGATATATGCATATCCTTTCATTGTATGACTGATTATTATATCTTATTGTGATAAGAAAATGATTTCAGTTATCTCGAGTAGCCACGATCCTAAGTATGAGATTATCTCATCATCCGTGTGACCTCGGTAGTGTAAGTATAGGTAGGGTCGTGTCCATCGATCTAGTCGTGGAGGGTGCCTCAATCATCATGGTGAATTCGATCACTGAGGAATCCTCGGTTTGGATTTAATGTGGACCTTACCCGAGAAATGGGAATATTGGGCTTTGTTCAGAAATATTATTGAGTGGGCTTTAGCCTGAGTGTTTTTTCTCCCCTACAGTTTTCCCCCACTTCTTGAGTCTGGAGCATAATGATAAAGTTGGGAAGTATAATCTGGAGGGAGCCATGAGCTTTTACCCAAGACTTTGTCTTTGTACTTAGTCGAGTGTTAAACATATGTTGGCGTTGAGCTCATCAAACAATAGAGTTTATGTCCAAATATCAAAGTATTTGTTGCTGGTTCATGATGGCGTCTCAGAGCATCTTGTGACTGAGACAAGCTTTCTTCATATTTATCAATTCACTCTTGGTAAAAATGCCATCATCTTGATTAATGTTGGACTTCTTCATGTAATGATGTGCGTGATCGTGTTGGGACCTGAAGCTCTGTGGTTCAGGTTTGGGTAAGTTGTTCTGAGTAATTATTAGAATTGAGTCTCTATGATTTTCATCTGGCAGTCATGCGGCTTGAGTTGGATCGATAGTCATAACAACAAGTGTATGGTGAGGACTGGTGTTAAGATTGAATTCCTTTGATCTGGGCAGGCAGTAAGATGCCATTCTGTTGGGATTGCTTGACTATGAGGTTGACTTGACATTGTGACGTTATAGAATCTTTTCAAGGGAAGGATTTTTTCTGAAATCCTACGTTGCATTCTCATGTTGATCCATACTTGACCATGTATCAGGGACATTACTTTGGCATATCATGTCTCATGGTGGATGATGGAGTTATTACACTCAACTGGCGTGCTTCCAGAGGGTTCTTCTTGCCATCTAGAATTACATTTTCAGAAACTAAGCCGTGGCCGGGAACCAAAGGTTTTGATGCTTTAGTTGTTGACTCTTTCTCGCAACTCAATGTTTGAGTTTATTGGTCTGCCCAAGTCACGTAGTGATTCGATTATCTAGGTCATCCATTGCTTTGTCTGAACTTTATAGTGATTTTATAGCGTAGCTTGACACAACGAGTGTCTTTGAGCTAGCCTTAAAGAAAATCGAGCAGTTCTTCTCTTGTAGAACAAGTGAATTTTAAGTATTTAACGAAAATGCTCATATGAGAGAGCAAACATAATTATCAAGACCCGAGAGTTCACAAATTATGTAAATGCTCATGTGAGACATCAAGAAAGACTCGAGAGGTCATAGATTACATACACGCTCCCGCGAGAGAGCACACATAATTATCGAGACCTGACAGGTCCACTACCCAGACTGCTTGGCCAACCCGGTGATGGAAAAAATGAAGAACGGAAAGTGGAAGTTCTGTATAGGGTTCAATGACCCGAATAAGGCATGCCCAAATGACAACTTCCCTATTCTAAAAATTAATCAATCAATGGACGCTACAATGGGGCACGAGATGCTAAATCTCATAGATGCTTCATTCGGGTGCAATCAGATACCCATGCCTTACTTAGACGAATATAAGATATCCTTTTTCTCTGAGATGAAGGATTAGTGCTACAAAGTTATGCTATTCAGACTAAAGTACGCAAGAACCACCTATCAACATTTAGTCAAGAAAATGTTCTAAGAGTACATGCAGAAGATGATGGAAGCGTTGAGAGAGTTCGACATAAGATACGAACCTCAGACTGCAATCAAGGCTCAAGCACTCGCAGACTTTGTGGTAGAGGTGACGCCACCAGAAGAGAAAGAGGAGTCAGGCCGTACAGAATATGTCATGCAAGATGACACGATTGATAGGGGCACGGGGAAAGAACCCTCAGATATGGAATGGGCACTCAACTTGGATGACTTTGCAAACGCATGCAGAAGGAAAGCCAGACTGATACTCAAAACATCATAGGAGACCATAATCGAAAGGGCATTGCGGTTCGCATTCAGCACATCAAACAATGAAGTCAAACATGAAGCGTTGATCACATATCAACGGAGATTCTCAAGCTAGACACAAAGATATGGGTAAATCATAGAAACGTTCTAAAATTGAATGATTGATTCAAAGAATGCTCCACAGAGAGCATCCTATCTTGAACAAACGAGATGATCGAACAAAAGACCTTAACCAAGGTGACGGTCTAACAAGGCCTCCTGATCACTAAGGATGATCAAGAGAAAGACCCTACATAGGGTAAAAGCACCACAAAAGTATCTCGTGGCACCTGAGCACATGAGATGATTGGGTGAAAGACCTCAACCAAGGCGACATCCTAACAAGGCCTCATGATTACTAAGGATGATCTGGAGAAAGACCCTACATAGGGCAAAAGGGCCACGGAAGTATCCCGTGGCACCCGAGATCAAAGAACCCTCAGAGGAAAGACCTCATCCAGGGTGACGGCCTAATGAGACATCCTTATCACATAAAATGATCTAGAAAAAGACCATACGAAGGGCAAAAAGACCCCATCCAAGGCGATGGCCTAATGAGGCATCCTTATGATATAAAATGATTGAAAAATACCCTACCTAGGGTAAAAGACCATAATAATATTTTCCAGCACGTAAGTACACGAGATGCTGGGATGAAGTACATTGATAATGGTCACAGTCGCCAAGACCTCAGAGCTTACCTAAGACGAATAGGAGAAAAGACCCTTCATAGGGCATAAGAACCATGATAGTCTTCCATGATACCTGAGGTTACACAGATGACTACGACCGTCACTCAAATGACTATAAGATCTGAAGTCACATAGATGAGTATCACTGTCACTCAGATAACTATGAGATCCGAAGTCACATAGATGACTACGTCCTTCACTCAGATGATTATGAGATCCGAAGTGACGCCGATGCTTATGAGACTCTAAGTCACACAGATAACTATGATACTCCAAGTCACACAGATGAAATAGATACACAAAGTCACCCAGATGACTATATTGGATCAAAAGACATGCAAATGATTATTATAACACCCAACGTTACCTAGATAACTATGAGACTCCAAGTCACACAGATGGCTAAGTACCCATAGTCACAAAGATGACTAAACACCCTAAGTCACCCAGATGACTATGTTACTCTATGTCACATAGATGATTAAGGTACCCGAAGTTACCTAGATAACTATGGTACCTAGAATTACAATTATGAAAATGACACCCAAGTCACACTGATGACTATGGTATCAAGTTAGCCAAAATCTCATAAATCACAAATGATCTTGGTACTCTACTGAATATGACTCCAAAGGACCTCACCATCAAGGACTCGTCAAACACGATTTGAGAAAATGAGGCAAAGAGGGCTCTAAAGCCTTCCGGTAGAAAGCGAAAGCATTGATGAATTGCATGAGCAAACACATAAGCACATAGAGATATAACGACAAGCTCAGTAGAATAAGTAACTCATTTCAAATGAAGATTGTCAACAAGACCAAATGTAAACCCACTACTCGATGGGATACATTTGGTTGATATTCTAGGGGCATAGAAGCTAAGGACCATCAATAACTCAAGAATATTGTCAAACTCAGGGCACGATGATGGTGGCATCACTCCAAATTTATGACCTCTCGGATCTTAATAATCATGTTTGATATCTTCCGGAGAACTGGTGTAATCTTTGACTTCTACGGTCTTGATAATTATGTTCACTCGTTCGTGAAAGCATTGACGTAATCTGTGGTCTCTTGGTTCTTAATAATCACACTTGCTCTCTTGTGGGAGCATTTGCATCATCTGTGACCTCTCGGGCCCCGATAATTATGTTTGCTCTCTTGTGGGAGCGTTTACGTATTTTGTGAACTCTCGAATCTGGATAATTACGTTCGCTCTCTCATGGGAGCGTTTGCATATTTCATGACTTCTCCGATCTTGATAATTATGTTCGCTCTCTCATGGGAGCGTTTGCTATTTTGTGACCTCTCCAATCTTGATAATTATGTTCGCTCTCTCATGGGAGCTTTTGCATATTTCGTGACCTCTCCGGTCTTAATAATTATGTTTGCTCTCTCGTGGGAGAGTTTTAACTGCACTAGTATATTTCTAGGAAATTTACATTGTATTTTTATTTTTAGTTTATTATCCATTATCAAGCATGCCCAAATGATTTATAGACCTCGTGCTGAGGTGTCATAGTGATATAATTTATAGATTATGAGACTTTATATTATGTCCTAGGATCTCATTGCTTATAATGGCTTCATGCTTGACATCATACTAAATTAAAGTGCATTAAAAATATTATTGAAAAAATAGTAAATTCGAGCATAACAAATTAATAACGTACCTCAACTCTAATGGAGATCATCGATGTGACTCTTAATATTGAGAGAATAACATACATCAACTGTTGTTATTGCTGCAACCTATTTTCATGGAAATATAAGAAGAGGGAGATCTAACTCCAATCGTATTCGAGGCTTGAATCGTGATAGAGGTAGAATTGATTGTGGTCGTGGAGGGCAAAGGACCATATGCCAGATCTGCAAATGTATTGGACATACTGTATTTACTTGCTATAATCGATTTGATAGTGATTTTCAACAACCAAAATTCTCAACACAGTCCATAAGTGGTTCTCAAAGTTTCCATCATGCAAATGGTCATGTCAATCCACATGCATTTACCTATATTGCTTCACCTACATCAGTAGAGGATGATTCTTGGTACATGGATAACGACTACTCATCATGTCACATCTGATCCAAGCAATTTGTAGCATAAGTCTGATTATAAAGGTAAAGGTGAGTTAACAGTTGGAAATGGTGAGTCTTTACACATTTTTACATTTCTAGTTCCGTTCTTAAAACTTACAAAGTATGACTTACCTTACACAAAATTTTATGTGTACCCTCTTTTACAAAGAATCTTTACAGTGTTTCTCAACTTGTTGAAGATAATGATATCTTAATAGAATTTAATTTTTTTGTTTTGTTTTATCAAGGACAATACTATGGGGAGAATTCTGCTGCGGGGCACTCTTAAAGATGGATTGTATCACTTTTGCTGCTCAAAGTGCATTCCAACCTAAAGACTCTTGAGTCTTCTGTAGATATGTCAATAAAAAGCCTGTTATGATTGATATAAGCAGAGTCAATTGTTCCAAATATGTATCCGTTCCTAATTCAATAGTTGGTGTGTCAAAGTGCTTTAGGTCAATGTCTTTACCAGCACATCTATCAATGTTTGTACATAAGTCAAGGGTCAATATGTCAAAGTCATCTAGGTCAGTGTTTTTGCCAAACTACTATGGTTCGTTTGATAATACTTGTACTGATTCACATTCATCAATACAACTCAAATAGCCAATATTTTTTGCATCAGATTTGTAAACAACTTAGTATCAAAGTTCTTGTATCAAAACAGTTAAGTTGTTGTGTTGCATGTCAATACGGTAAACTTCATCAAAGTGTTTTTCCATCATCTCACACTAGAGCATCTAAACCATTTGAACTTGTTAATTACGATCTTTGAGGACCCTCACCCACTCTGTCAAATTCAAAGTTTAATTACTATATAAACTTTTTTGATATATCCACTTAAACTAAAATCTGAGATAGAAACTGTTGTGTTACACTTTGTTTCCTCTGTTGAAATATTTCCAAAAATAAAAGTCAAATATTTTCAGTCTGATTTTGGAGGAGAATTCAGATAAATTCTTCCTTTATTAAAACAAATGAGTATTTTTTTGGCATACATGTCCGCATGCTCAGTAACAAGATGGTGGAGTTAAGAGAAAACATAGCTACACAATTAAAAAAAGGCTTAACACTTTTAGCTTAGCTGCCTTGCTTTTTCAATTCTGGTGGGATTCTTTTGCTACTTCAGTATACCTCAAAAATAGACTTCAAATAGAAAAAAAGAAGAAGAAAATATTGTATTGAGTTAACACAAATCTAGATACAATGGAGGTATTTATACCTAAGGAAGAAAAGAAATACGAGTAATTACTAAACTATCCCTAAATTAAAATAAATAAATAAAGTAAAAAACATCATTATATTCAACACTCCCTCTCAAGTTAGCGCATAGATGTCCATCATGCCCAACTTGTGAAGAGTGGACTTAACTATATATGGTCTGACTTGTTTCGTAAGAGAATCAGTAGCTTGTTCACATGAAGGAACAAACTTTCTTGAAATAATTCCAGACCATACTTTCTCCCAGATAAAGTGGATGTCAACCTCAATATGTTTGGTCCTCTCATGCAGGACAAAATCTGAAGCTAACATGATAGCTGACTTATTATCGCAATACAAAGTTGACGGCAAATGGGCAGGAAAACCAAGTTCTCCAAGAATAGAGTGGAGCCAAAGAACCTCACATGCCCCCTAAGTTATAGCCATGTACTCAGCCTTTGTAGAAGATCGAGAAATCACATATTGCTTCTTACTTTTTCAAGAGATGAGACGATTCCCATAAAAAGAACAAAAACTAGAAGTAGATCTATCCATCTGAGACTCAGCATACTCAACATCAGCAAAGAAAGATATATCAAACGTATTTTTGGAGTCATAGAAAAGACCAAGACCGGGGCAAGATTTTAAATACCTCAAGATATGAAAAACAACATCTAAATGGGAAGTTTAGGGAGTATGTATAAACTGACTTACAAGACTCACAACAAATGCTAGGCCAAGACAAATGTTTGTCAGATAAATAAATCTCCTGGCCAACCTCTGATATATACTTAGATCTGTCAATGGTTCACCAGATTCAGCAGAAAGTTTTATGTTCAGATCCATAGGAGTGGATGTAGATCTACATCATGTCATCCTAGTGTCGCTAAGAATATTAAGTACATATTTTCGCTATGAGAGAGAAATACCACTCCTGGAACGAGCCATCTCAATCCCCAAAAAATATTTCAGACCACCTAGATCCTTGATGTCAAATGCTAAATTGAGATCTTTCTTGACCCCAACAATGCCTAAAGTGTCATCACCTGTTAAGATAATGTCATCCACATAAACTGATAGAATAACACATTGTCTCGTCAGATTTTATTTGATAAAGCACGTGTATTCTAGACTGTTTCAAAAAGCCTAATCGAAGGACAACCTCTCTAAATCGAGCAAATCAAGCTCTTAGAGACTGTTTCAACATATACAACGATTTTCTCAAATGAAAAACTTTCCCAAAATACTCATCCTCACCCTGAAACCTCGGTGGAGGATACATATAAATCACCTCATCCAAATCGCCATTCAAAAAAGTATTCTAGACATCCATTTGATGCAAGGGCCAAGAGTGGGAAGCAGCAAGAGAGATAATGAGTCGAACAATAGTACGTTTAGTAACCGGGGCAAATGTGTCAGTAAAATCTTTGCTTGGAATCTAAGTAAAGCCGTTGGCTACTAGATGAGCTTTGTATCGATTAACTGTACCATCTGCATTATATTTCAGGTTAAACACCCAACGACAACCAACTATCATCTTTCCCTCAGGAAGAGCAACCAAGTCCCAAATATGATTATTCTGTAAGGAAGTCATCTCATCTTGCATAACAGTCACCCATCGGGGATCTAATTTTGCCTCCTCTACAGATCTAGGAATCACTGTAGAATCAACAAGACTAATAAACCCTTGAAAAGAACTAGACAAAGTATTATATGAAATATGGTTCTTAATAGGGTGATTGGTAGATAAGGTAAGATGATCCCTTAAAGGATATCGCCGAGGGGGAGGAGAGAAAGAAGGCTCAGTACCTTCATTCAATGAGGAATCATGTGCAAGAGTATGAGAGCGAAGACTATACACATGATTAGAAGAACCTGCAACAGGAGGTAAAGCAGAGGAAGAGATAACATGTACATCCATATAAGTAGGGTTAGTAATAGGAACATTCATATAAGTATGATCAATAATGGGAGCAAGATGAGGAAAATTCTCAACAGGTGAAATATGAGACCTAAGAATGTCAGGCATGCTAAAGAAGGGGTATCCTCCTAGAAGGTCACATACAAGGAGTGGAGAAAACGCTGAGTGAAAGGATCATAGCACCGATACCCTTTGAATTAGAATAATAACCCATAGAAGCACACCGAATTGACTTGTCATCCAACTTTGTTTGAGAAGGACCTTTGTCCTGAACAAAGCATACACTACCAAAAACTCTAGGAAGAATGAAAAAAAAGGCTTTCCAGAATGAAGAACACCTAAAGATGTCTTTCCACCAAGACCCTACTAGGGACCCTATTAATCAAATATGTGGCTGTCAGAACAACCATGTCCCAAAAGATTGAGGAACAATCATACCCTTTAGAAGACATTAGGCAACACCCATAAGATGATGATTCTTTCACTCAACTACCCCATTTTGTTCAGGGGTATATAAGCAACTAAGCTACTGGAGAATACCAAGGTTGGATAAATGAGTGACAAGATCACTAGTAATGTACTCCCCATTATCTGACTGAATACCATGCACTACAATATTATACTGAGTTTTTAACATGGCAAGAAACTGTTTAAGCACATTCGAGATCTCAGACTTTTTCTTAAGTAAATAAACTCAAGTACACCTAGAGAAGTCACCCACAAAAGAAACATAGTAACGATGTCCAGACATAAAAATATAGGGGAGGGCCCCCACGCATCAGAATGAATCAAGTTAAACATAGCAGGCGACCTATGCATGTGAGAAATATAAGGTTTTCGACAATGTTTTGAGAGTTCGTAAATCTGACATTTAAAATGAAAATGTTTACAGGCATCAACTAAAGTGGGAAATAACAAACAAAGGTACTGAAAGTTGACATGTCCCAAATGGGCATGCCAAAGGCTTATGTCTTTAGCAGAAAAAGAAACAGGAAAATAAAAAATAGTAGCAAAAGTAACCTGTAATATTGAATTTGGTGGGAGGAGAGGTAATGGGTCCCTGAAGTGGTATAGTCTTTGTCACTCATATCTCCTGGAAAAAATCCTCCCTGAACTTAGGTCCTGTAGGAAACAACTATCAACTAAGAAAATGACTACACGGTAAGAGATTTAGCAAGATGACTAATAGATAAAATGTTCATTGCAAATTTAGGAACACGAAAAACTAAGGAAATGGTAAGATCAGGTGAAAGTTGTACACTCCCCATACCAGTCATACTAATCATTGAACTGTCTGCCAGACGCACAAAGCTATGAAGAAGATCCAAGGCTGTGGAGAATAGAGACAACTCACCAGTCATATGATCATTAGCACTGGAATCCAAAACCCATTTAGGTTTCTCAGAGCGGACATGAAAAGCAGTGGGATAACTTGAGGCCAAAGAGGCAGGAAGGGCAGCAAAGGTGTGTCCATTCAGCAGGACACTAGTAACTCTCCCATCGGACACGTGATAATCTAGATCTGATTTAGTAGCAACAATAAAACATGAAGATTCAGACATATTGAATCCAAGAAAGCAACACAAAATGCCAAAAATCTGACGGAGAGACAAAGAAAGATTTCTATATCATGAAAAAGTTAAAAAAATGTGACCAAACTGTGATTTACAACCTTAGCAACCAGAAAATCACGGTAAACCCTAGGTTTGATCTGCACACTAACTAGGGAAACCAACCACTTCAAAAAAAATGAAGTTGGAAAGGAAAATAATTCGCTGGAAAAGTTGTCGGAGGTGGTCGCCAGAGACGGGCAGCGGCGGTGGTGGGTGGCTATTTAGGGTTAGGGTTATATTGGCTCTGATACCAAATAGAAAAAATAGAAGAAAATGTTGTATTGAGTTAACACAAATCTAGATACAATAGTTAACACAAGTTTGTATTTAAAGACTTGGGTTCTCTTCACTACTTTCCTGGGTTTGACGCCCACATATAGCTCAAGCATATATCTTATTCAAAGTTCATTCTATACTTATCACAGAAAACAAAGATTTTGAACTCCAAAGCCTTTCTCAACTCCCGTATGTTCTTCTATCAAGCTCACTTCCACGGGTGGTAGTCTTTTTAAGGATCCTCCTATGTATAACAGAAGCACAATTGGTGCACCATAATATTTGACCATTACAATGCCAAATATAGCTCTATCCATTAACTAGCTCAGTCAATGCTTAAAATCTCCAACCTTAGATCATTGGAAAGTATGTAAAAGGGTTCTTAGATCCCTTAAATGAACGATTGATTTTTGTACTCATTTTCCAGCCATCAAGTACACTCTCTTTAGAGGGATTTACTTAGGATGAGTGGGCATGTTTTTTGGATGACAGATGTTTAACCAATATATGGGTATTTCATCTATTTAAATGGAAATCTGATCATCTGGAGCTCTAAGAAACAATATGTCATCGTCGCTTGTTCTAGTGGTAAGTTTGAGTATTGGGCTTTATCTTCTGATGAAACTGAGTTATTATGGCTGAAATCTTTGTTTAATGAATCGTAACTTCAAACTTTAAACTGTCCAGTGCTTTGGTGTGACAATATCAGACAGGTCTTCCTGCATCTAATCCTGTCTTCCATTCCAAGACTAAGCACATTGAACTAGATCTACACTTTATACGAGAGAAGGTTCTTGCAAAGCTTCTTTTAGTAAAATATGTCTCCACTAATTAACAAACAGCATATCTTCTAACAAAACCTTTGGCTCAACATGAGTTTGAAGTCTTGCGTTCCATGCTCAATGTTCCGTCCTCTCCCTTTCTCTTGAGGGGGAATGTAAGTGAAGTTGGTAAAGTCAGTCAAGTAGTCAGCTAGCTGTTAGTTAGTTAGCTTTAGTTAGCTTATTTGTCAGCTGTAAAAGCAATTAGTTAGTTTATCTGTTTATAGCGTTTGTAGCTCGTGTTTAAACTGTCTATATATATACATGTAAGCGTGAAGTTATCCGTTAATGAAAGTAAAATTTAACAAATTCCTCTCCATTCTCATATGATACGATCTACTTGACCCAGTCGGGTCTTCCCGATCCATTTGGTCATCCATATCCAATCAGGTTTTTCTTATCTTTTGTTTATGTTTTAGCCAAAAATTTCAACAGTATGGATACTTGTATGCTTGTATCTCGACTAAACGCATGCGTCCTCCTGACCAAGAGAATTTACAACGGCGACGTTACATATGTCATTCCCTCTGGCTGGAACTCCTCACGGCCTCAATGTCTGGGCCTCCAATACACATAGTGGTCCTCTCTAACGAGAACATGTGCAACACAGACAAAGAACTCTACGATGGAGCCTGTTGGAATCTGCGGCGACGCACGGCGGAAGATGTGATGGTGTTTAAAATTTTTTTTATAAAATGGTAAAATATCGCATTGAGGCAGATCCCAAAGATAAAAAATTCTTAATTGAAAAATACTTTTTCGGATCAGATCCATTATATATTGTATATTAAATCAAAGACATACATGAATATAAAATATACCGCTTGTAGTCAAATAAAGTGTCCTTGCAATACAACGATCTTGCTATCCCACAAATGATAAACATCGAGATCAACACCATGATCTTTCAAGTCAATCCTAAAAAATACTAGGACGTGTGTGGGCACGTAAAGTATACCGAGAACACTTTTTTGTCTCTAGATCTACTCAACACATAAGATCTAGAAATTTTGGAGAAGGATTAATTTGTGAGATCAAACTATGATTGAAAACAATGACCAGTTCTTCTCAAGGCTTTTTGATTAACTTTTAACATCAGAGAGTTTCACCCCTGATTGCAAATGTATTATCAGAACATTGAATCCAATATAATAATATCAATATATTTTTTAGATAATGATATATCAGTTTTAGGGATTTACATAAAATAATAAATTAATTATAAATGTGCAATTGAACTTAGATCCACTGCAATTGTACAACATTGCAATGTGATGTGAGGAGTCACAGTGCCTCACGACACTGTAGTTTCACAGCACCACTGTAGTGGCGTGTGGCACTACGTTGTGTCATGTTCTACTGTAGTGCCACGTGACACTACAGTACGTAACGCTAGAGTAGTCCATGTCAATCTCTGATTCAAAATCAGTGATTGACATGTGACAGTCTAAAATACCACATGGCAATTTGTACAAATTTATTATTTATTTTAATAAGATAAATATCCAGATATTGGTTAATTAAAAAATCAACTTATCTGATCATCCCTATCAACTAGCTTATCTGTTAGTCCAAACAACAGATTTAGTTGATTCAAAATTAGAATTATTATCTCATAATAATTAAACATTATCTAATTTTATAATTTAGATATTTTGTCTCAGTTATCGATTAACATAAAATTAATCGATATATTAATGATAATTTCTTAAAATTTAGTTAAATAATTCAATTAATTAATTAATCATACATAATTATCTCATAATTATATACTTGTCCCAGAAATATAATTCCTTTTACAAGTTAACCATTTTCTCATATTCTAAACGTGTAGTACATACGTGACTTGTGGACCATGGACCCATAATCCTAAACTCTAATAAACTAGATTATTAATTAAATTCTTTATTTAAATAATCTTATTTATTAATTCAATTATTACTCCACTATAAATATGAAATTGCACTCTTAGAAATTACAGAATGTATTTACAGAGTATTCTCGTGTAGTCCATTGATATAATCACTTCATCTAGTTTTGTTATTCAATTATTGGTTCGAAAATTAGAGTTAGTTAAAATTATTATTTTACCCTTATAATTACCTCTTGATCCTTAAGTATCATTAATTCATTAGTGAGTGGTTAATTTATACTCGTATTATAAATTTGATCTCAATAACCATTCAGTTCCAGAATTAACACTTAAAAGAACTAATATACGATTCATTAAGAAATCTTCGATTCCAAATCTTGTAAGATCATATTCCCAACCATCCATATTACTGAATCTTTAAAAAAAGTCACTAGCATGTTTTTCAAACAAACCTTAACGAGCAAATCAAAAGATCCAATAGACATGCATATGAATTCATGACTACTTAGGATTTAGACTGATCTACATATGATCATCAAATTGATATATATTAAATTTTTATGATAAATGACAAGTTTATAAAAATATTAATCCACTCCGCCCTGTCATATATAATCTTATTATATAAAGTATCTTCATTAAGATGTTTATCCACATCAATGATTTGAACCTAGATCATAAGCATTCATAATGCTTAGTGAACCGTAGTAGTAAACATTCATTAAAGATTTCATACTTTAATATATTGTTGACAATTTTATTCATTATCTATGACCTTAATCATCTCGTACTTATACAAGATCATAATCTCATCAGTAAATATATAATTTTTAGATATTTACATAAATTATTCAATAATAATTTAAAAGAACAATTATAAGAAAAATATGATTACATTAACCAGGAAATGGAGAAACGACAAGATGACATGAACCGGGAAATGGAATCGATGTATTCTAATTCCGTTTGGGAAATCATAGATCCACCTGAAGATATCTGGCTCATTGGTTGTAAATGGATCTTCAAGAAGAAAAGAGGTACAGATGGAAAAGTAGAGACTTTCAAGACACGGCTGGTAGCCAAAGGCTATACATAAAAGGAAGGAGCCGATTATGAAGAGACATTCTCTCTCATTGTCATTCTAAAATCCATTCACATCCTTTTATCCATAGCCGCTAGTTTAGACTATGAAATATGACAAATGGATGTCAAGACATCTTTTCTAAATGTCTCTCTTGAAGAAAGCATCTATATGATGTAACCAGAAGGGTTTATGAAAATAGGGCAAGATCAGATAGTATGCAAGTTGCTTAAATCCATTTATGGATTAAAGCAACCATCTAAATCTTAGAATCTCACCTTTGATGAGATTATTAAATCATATGGCTTCGAGCAAATTGTTGATGAAGCTTGTGTTTATAAATACATCAAAGATAAGATAGTGGGTTTCTTAGTTCTTTATCTTGACGATATTCTACTCATTAGAAATGATGTAGAAACTTTGTCAAAATTAAAGAAGTGGTTAGTTGAGAAATTTCAAATGAAAGATTTGGGAGAGACGAACTATGTTCTAGGCATCCAAATCATAAGGGATAGAAAGAACAAGTTATTGACACTTTAATCAAAAAGCTATATGAAGAATTTTTAATTATTTTTCGATTAGTGTTTTGTCTCACAAATTAATCCTTCTAAAAAAACTCTAGATCTCATGTGCATAGTACATCTAGAGACAGTAAAGTGTTCTTGAAAATTAAAGAAGTGGTTAGCTGAGAAATTTCAAATGAAAGATTTGGGAGAGACAAGCTATATTCTAGGCATCCAAATCCTAAGAGATAGAAAGAACAAGCTATTGACACTTTAATCAAAAAGCTATATGAAGAACTTTTAATTCTTTTTCTATCAGAGTTTTGTCTCACAAATTAATCCTTCTAAAAAAACTCTAGATCTCATGTGTAGAGTACATTTAGAGACAGTAAAATATTTTTGAAAATTAAAGAAGTGGTTAGCTGAGAAATTTTAAATGAAAGATTTGGGAGAGACGAGCTATGTTCTAGGCATCCAAATCGTAAGGGATAAAAAGAACAAGCTATTGACACTTTAATCAAAAAGCTCTATGAAGAACTTTTAATTGCTTTTCAATCAGAATTTTGTCTCACAAATTAATCCTTCTAAAAAAACTCTAGATCTCATGTCCAGAGTACATCTAGAGACAGTAAAGTGTTCTTGAAAATTAAAGAAGTGGTTTGCTGAGAAATTTCAAATGAAAGATTTGGGAGAGACGAGCTATGTTCTAGGCATCCAAATCCTAAGGGATAGAAAGAACAAGCTATTGGCATTTTAATCAAAAAACTATATGAAGAACTTTTAATTATTTTTCGATCAGAGTTTTATCTCACAAATTAAACCTTCTAAAAAACTATAGATCTCATGTGCAGAGTACATCTAGAGACAGTAAAGTGTTCTTTGAAATTAAAGAAGTGGTTAGCTGAGAAATTTTAAATGAAAGATTTGGGAGAGACGAGCTATGTTCTAGGCATCCAAATCCTAAGGGATAAAAAGAACAAGCTATTGACACTTTAATCAAAAAGCTCTATGAAGAACTTTTAATTGTTTTTCAATCAGAATTTTGTCTCACAAATTAATCCTTCTAAAAAAACTCTAGATCTCATGTCCAGAGTACATCTAGAGACAGTAAAGTGTTCTTGAAAATTAAAGAAGTGGTTTGCTGAGAAATTTCAAATGAAAGATTTGGGAGAGACGAGCTATGTTCTAGGCATCCAAATCCTGAGGGATAAAAAGAACAAGCTATTGTAATTTTAATCAAAAAACTATATGAAGAACTTTTAATTATTTTTCGATCAGAGTTTTATCTCACAAATTAAACCTTCTAAAAAACTATAGATCTCATGTGCAGAGTACATCTAGAGACAGTAAAGTGTTCTTTGAAATTAAAGAAGTGGTTAGCTGAGAAATTTTAAATGAAAGATTTGGGAGAGACGAGCTATGTTCTAGGCATCCAAATCCTAAGGGATAAAAAGAACAAGCTATTGACACTTTAATCAAAAAGCTCTATGAAGAACTTTTAATTGTTTTTCAATCAGAATTTTGTCTCACAAATTAATCCTTCTAAAAAAGCTCTAGATCTCATGTCCAGAGTACATCTAGAGACAGTAAAGTGTTCTTGAAAATTAAAGAAGTGGTTTGCTGAGAAATTTCAAATGAAAGATTTGGGAGAGACGAGCTATGTTCTAGGCATCCAAATCCTAAGGGATAGAAAGAACAAGCTATTGGCATTTTAATCAAAAATCTATATGAAGAACTTTTAATTATTTTTCGATCAGAGTTTTATCTCACAAATTAAACCTTCTAAAAAACTATAGATCTCATGTGCAGAGTACATATAGAGACAGTAAAGTGTTCTTTGAAATTAAAGAAGTGGTTAGCTGAGAAATTTCAAATGAAAGATTTGGGAGAGACAAGCTATGTTCTAGGCATTCAAATCCTAAGGAATAGAAAGAACAAGCTATTGACACTTTAATCAAAAAGTTATATGAAGAACTTTTAATTATTTTTCGATTAGAATTTTGTCTCACAAATTAATCCTTCTAAAAAAACTCTATATCTCATGTGCAGAGTACATCTAGAGACAGTAAAGTGTTCTTGAAAATTAAAGAAATGGGTAGCTGAGAAATTTCAAATGAAAGATTTGGGAGAGACGAGCTATGTTCTAGGCATCCAAATCCTAAGGGATAGAAAGAACAAGCTATTGACACTTTAATCAAAAAGCTCTATGAAGAACTTTTAATTGTTTTTCGATCAGAATTTTGTCTCACAAATTAATCATTCTAAAAAAACTCTAGATCTCATGTGTAGAGTACATCTAGAGACAGTAAAGTGTTCTTGATATATTCTACATGCCCATTCACGTCCTAGTGTGTTTGAGGATTGGCTTGGAAGATCATGGTGTGGATCTCGAAGTCTATCATTTGTGATAACATGATCATTGCATTGCAAGGACGCTTGATTCGACTACAATATGTATATTTTATATCTATGTATGTCTTTGATTTGATATATAAATATATAATGGATCCGATCCAAAAAAGTGTTTTTCAATTAAAAAGTTTTCATTTTTGGGATTTGCGACGGTGCGATCGTTTATCGTTTTATAATTTTTTTTAAAACACCACCATGTCTTCTGCCGCGCGTCACCACAGATTCAAATAACCCAAATGCCCTTGATACTGACTAGGTAAGGTCAATTCCTTTCCCCCAAAACTTCCCTTCTCCTCGAGCTCTTTAATGTGGCATGACACGTGTCGTTGGTGCTCAGAGAAACACATAACATGATCTATAAATGGTAGTTTTCCGATGTGTGTTAATTTAATTCTTTAGTAATGGAGTAAATTGGTGGGATATTAGCTAGAAGTTTTCCAATTTTATTTATTTATAACGAGGATCAATTTTCTATTTTACCTTAATATCATATTTTAGGTGTGCAATTACTATACTTTTAGGTAATTTTACTATGCTAGTCATGTGTTACGTGCATTACACGTGATATAATAGTTTAATATATATAATATTTTTGTGCAATGGTTTAATACTATTTACAGTAGGTGGAAGTATTAAATTGGTGATAAGCTATCAAAATCGATTAACTGATTTTCTTCGTGTTAAAATATGTGCAGATGAGAAGTATGAAAAGACTGAGAGATGAAAAATCAAAATTAACAAATTAATAAACACAATGACTTAAAAAATATTTTAATTAAATATTAAATAATCAAAATTAATAATTAATATATTAAAAGGAATAATTAAAATTTTTTTATTTAATTTTATTAAGTGAATCGGTTAAATGTATGTATAAGTATATGTGTCAATCAATCACATTTGAACGTATCTAATAATAAATTGTAGCATTAGAATAGTAAATAGCTCACGTAACATCATCCATAAAATATTTTTATTCTCATACGACTTTTAATGTATTATATTCTAGAAATATCTTATAGATATGTGCAATTCTTAATCAAAAGCAGATAATGGCATGACTGTTTTTGGTTAGTGATTTTTTAATCAAAAGCATATGTCTATTAAGAATCAAGAGGGGTTTAAACTCTCCCAAACGACAGTCTAACTGAATGTGATTACAAATGGAGGCTGAAATAGAGTTAGCAATACAAGAATCAATGTTCTGATTATAGTTAATTTTAGCAATACTATCAGCAACTGATTACTGCATCTCTTAACCCACCTAAAGGAAATAGAATCAAAAGAAAAATACTTAATTTCCTCAACAATGTGTTGTAATCTCCACTCTCTGCAAATATCACCATTCAACTAAGCAACCAACAACTTATTATCACTCTCAACAACAATGAATTTCCACCCTTTAACAGAAGTTAGAATCAAACCTTCTTTAACAGTAAGAAGTTCAGCATGGATAGAGGATAAAGAATTAAACTTTTTTGCCAACAATGCCTAAGGAAGAACCAAGATGATCAGGATGCCTATACAACTCCAATAGTCTATTCTTAGACCAAGTCCCAATACTGGAACCAAAAAAAGAGGAGCAATTCAGATTAAGATTTGACATCCCCAACAACATTTACTCCAGTCACATTCAAAGAATAAGTACTTTGAGGTTTCTGAGAACAGGCCATAAAAGGGACAAAGACTGTATTAAGCAATATTCCTCTAACCAGGTTATGCCTTGATGGAATAAAATTGTTGATCATCCTCCAAACAAAATACCTAATTTTAGCTGTCAAAGCTTGTTCCAGAATTCAGAAGAATTTTCAGAAGTGCTGCTAGAAAAACCAAACTTCTCCTTAGAAAGAGAGTGGTAGGCTGTCTTAACTGAGAAATCACCATTTCTATTGAGAGGCCATACAACTTTATTCTCCTTCATTGGATTAGGGTGAAGGGTTAAAACCTCCCTGGCCACCCAAACAGGAAAAATGAGCATGATTTTATCTCTGTCCCAGCAACCAGAAGGAAGAAGAAGGTCAACCACCTTACTAACATTATGATCTCTAAAAACACTCACCTCAAGGTAGTTTGGAATCTAATAATCAGTCCAAATGTCCACTGAAGTGACATTGCCAATACTCTACAAAGCCCTTTTCCTAATTACTTCTTTGCCCATCCAAAGGCATCTCCAAGCCCAAGAGTAAGGCATAGGGGCATTAGACGTTAAGAAGTCAGTCTCAGAAAAGTAAATAACTTTAAGTACCTTAGCACAGAAGCTATTCGGGTTCTGTAGAATTTACCAAGCCTGTTTTGCTAACAGTGCCAAATTGAATAATTCCATCTCTCTAAAGCCAAGCCCACCATCAAATTTAGAGGAATATAATATTCTCATTGAATATCATCTCAATCCCTGTTGATCTCCAAATTTATGCCACCCAAATTTTAAAATAGCTACTTGAAGGTTGTTATAGGTCTTTCTAGAGAGTTTAAAAGCACTCATTGCATAGCTAGGCAAAGCCTGAGCAACTGGTTTCAACAAAATCTCCTTTCCACCATGGGATAAAACATTAGACTTCCAAACTCCAGTCCGGTCTCCATTTTATCAACCAGAGTAGCATGTAAACCTACTTTAGAGCTACCCCAGTCAGTTGGAAGCCCTAGATAACTTCCATTATCCATAGAGATAGGAACACCAAGAATAGCAGCTAGGTCCACTTGTTTATCATGGTTTACATTGCTACTAAACCAGGCAATGCTTTTGAGAAGGAAATTATAAGATACACCAGTGACAAAGGTCATAATGAGCTTAATAAACCTGCTGTTAAAGCCCAATTTGCATAAAAGAGCTTGAAGAAAAATCCGGCTCACCCTATCATATGCCTTTACCATATCAGATTTCAAACCTAAGATACCTTTTCTACCCTTCTTTTTCTTCTTAATATGAAAGAAGACCTCTTGAGCAGCCGTAATATTTTCTTGGATGTGTCTGTCACTGACCAAGGCACCCAGACGGGGAGAGATATTAGAATCCAGCAGAGTTTTGGGTCTATTGACAAGGATCTTGGGTGATTGGGCAGTATTACATGCCATCAAGCTGTTTTGCACACATGCACATCAATAGTATAGAATATTTATTGTCGGTAAATAATTTTTCATGAGGATGTGTTGTAGAGTTAATTTTGTACTATACAAACCAAGATAGGAAAGGTTGTCTATTTGTCCTAAGGGTGATGTTCATGAGTGTTTTGCTTGAAAACCACCGCAATAGGTTGAATTTCTTGTAGGGAATGTTATTCCAACGCACATTTCTTTCACAATATTTTTGTTTGAAAGAAAAAAAAAATAGATAGAAATTGCTCCCAGACATATGAAAGTAAACTCTTCTAAGCAGTGGTGTTTTTTGCCTTTCATGCGTAAAGATCTTGAATTCAATTTTTCATTTTGACCAAGTGTGTAATTCATTTCATAAACATATTGTTCCAGCTATTTTTTCATCGTCCATGAAGCTAGAAAAGCAGTGAACATAAAACTGCATAGATTATATTATGTAAACATAAATCACATGGATCGATTAGATTCTGTTGGAGACTTGCTTAAGAATAAAAAAGAGAAATCTCATCTAAATAATATAGAATAAGGTATAATCATATTCACTTCATTCCAAAAAGAGAATTTCGAAACAATTGAGATTTTTTTAATCAGGTTGCACTTATTTACTAACTCATGAGCTAACATGTCTAGAATGAAAACTTCTTTCTCGCTTTTAGGAGAATTTTATAAAAGCCTTTCATTTACTTCATATTTTATTTCTCCGAATTGTTCTAATTCTAATAATGAAATCATACATATTTTATATTTAATCTATTTGACAAGTTTAATAGCGATGAACATAACAGCCTCATTCTTCCTGTAGAGAAAAAAAAACCCTTACCATCATTAGGTTTTACCGATCAGAAAAAAAACCCACTAAAAATAATTAATACGTAGTTCTTCGACTTAGAACAGAAAATTATCCAATATGATGAAAATTCAGAAACAGTTAAGTTAGTTTACCTGAAGAAAAGAGGGCCTTGATCATGGTATATATTTATCATAGAGCTACTGATGGAAGATTCCTAAGGGATCGCATGATCCAACGATCAAGAAGAATATGAATCCGAACAGGCACATCGTTAACCATCGGATCAATGCGATCCCTTTGGAATTCACCAACTGCACTAAGATGTGTTTACTAATTTCTTGTCAAATATCAAAGTACTTCTTTTGTATTATGCTATTTGCTGGTTGAGAAGATTGAGAAGGGGTATTGGCTTTGATTTATAGAAGTTAAAGAAGGGTTGCTTTTGGTTGGTTGGGTTGTTTTCTAGTCCCTATCACGCCAAAGGGTTGTGTTTTCTTTCATACTTGCTGAGGAAAAAAAGAGAGGTTACGTACGTAGCTAAAGTAATCTTTCTTTGTTCACGAAATTAAGTTTGTGGGTGCCAAAGCTTAAGAAAAAAGATATAACTACAAATAAATGTTGATATGTTGTTCCATATCGTTTGAATATACCTATCGTTTGTTAGTTGTAAGACCACATCGCCTCTCTCATTAACACTTAAGTTGTAAAGAGTGATCATAACTGAACTTTTTAATTTGGTATCATTGTTTGGTTGAACCTTTGGTTGTGTCGGTTTAGCTATTTGTGTCACTTAGTTCAAGTTGTTTGTTGTATTATTTAGTTTGTCAGATATGTTGTAATCTAAGAGTATGCGTTAGAATGTTATCTCACATCGTCTGAATATGCGCTTATGTGCTAGTTATAAGATTACAAAACTCTCTCCTTAACATTAAGTTTTAAGAAGTTATGAGACTAGAATTTTGAATTAGAAAAAAGATTATAGTTTAATACTAAATCCCGGGTGGATAGTTCATGCATTCCGAGTTATAAGAAAGACTCTCAACATAATGTACAATTTTTTTTCTCACTACTTCACTCTCCCTTTTATTGCAATTATTAATTTTAGAAATTTCATGAAAATAATTTATGTTGTGTTTACATGTATTACACGCTCGAAAAAAAAATTATTAACCGCTGTAAATCTTATATTTATTGGACAATGTCTAATTCTTCAAATAAGATTCTAAGCTGGAGTAAGAGACAAGACCAGAATACAGTCTATTCTATAAACAGACAAATAACGGTTTACTAGCATCAGATTCTGAAACTAAATCCAAGTGATAAAACCTTAGGCAGTTTCATGAGAATCATATCATCAATCCGTAGATGTTCAGGATAACTGACATATACATTTAGTAGTGGAAGACGGACCCCAATAGGAGTTGTTCCACCAAAGGGAAGCGAACTTAGGATCTGAAAGAAAACAAATCTTTAAGTCCAAGACCTTCACCAATTGAGATTATAACTATATCAATTAAGAAGAATTCCAACAATTTGATTAAAGAGATCAGCTAAGGTTGATTTGCTCTTCGCTCATTAATTCCAAACAATAAAAATACTTCTTTAAAAACATGGTTTTCTATCTCTCTCTCCTATATCAAGGTCATATCAATTTAAACCCGTCCTTATTCAATGCTCGCTACTAATAGATGATCACGTGCGAGAAATTGGAGCTTATATCACACGAAATCACACCATTTTCAGCAAATTTGGGTACTAGTTTGGGTGAAATTGAGGGTTAAATCACACTATCTCCTTACCCTAATTTGCTGAAGATCATGTGATTCAACCCCAATTTCACCCAAATTCATGCCCTAATTTGCTGAAGATCATGTGATTCAACCCCAATTTCACCCAAATTCATGCCCTAATTTGCTGAATATAGTCTGATTTCGTGTGATTTGCGTAGTACATGATCATTCTGTTAGTAATAATTACTAATGGACGTTTAAATAGAGACTATGTTGTTTACATTTTGAAAGTTAAGAAACTAAAATGTTCAATGACCCAAATATTGAGGGAGCATATATTGGAGCCTTTTACCCTAAAATTTTCCTACCAGTTAGATGATCCTATAGGTAATAGTCTCTAATCCACTTATTCAGATAATTTTTTTTTATCTAGCCATAGATTAATTGAAATTTTTCCATGTGCAATTTAAATGTAGGATGCATCGGTGTAATATAAAAAAACTCGAAATTAATGGTAACTGAGTGAATAATTCGAAAACTATTAGGAGAGATCTTTAAGTATTCAACCAATTATTTGATATGAATAACATAAAAGCTTCAAGAAATATCTCTACAAATAATCTAGAGACTAATGACGATTGAATAAATAATCATAAGCCCAGAGGATCAATGAAAATAATGAAATTTTTACTTATTAATATCTCATAATGTAGCTTAATTTTTTGCTACCAATTTTGTATCGTTATTGATAAACATGCGTGAAAAAGCATGCCAAAAAAGTAAAGAAATATATTTATATTCTTCTTTCTTTCTTCCACATAATAAGAATATCAACAAACTTAGATTTTATATATTACTTGGCCTTCATTGAAAGGAAAAGATTTTCAAAGCATCCCACTACTCTTCAAAAGAATGGGATGCACCAAAAGGGAAAAAAGAAAGAAGAAGAAAAACCTATCAAATAGTGGAAATTACCCCAATTGATTTTCGATCATAGTGCCAATCAGATTGTGACACATGGTCCACTGCATTGAATCTTGTTAAGTCACTAATTAAAAAGGTGACATAACCATGAGACAAACAAAATGAGATAGTGGAACTCTCTTTATAAATGGATGAGACAATTGGACTCTCGTATGTTTCGAAGGCAGATAAAAGTTCTAATCAAACAGCTAATGCTTTTGAGCAGAAACTCAGCATTTTGTCCATCCTAGAAAATGACACTTGCCTTCTTTACTAATCTCTTCATATTATTGTATTTGAGTTTGAGTGTTAGGGTATATGTATATATGTGTGCATATATATATATATATATTCTATACTTGTATTATACACGCATACACATGTCACAATGGATAATATCAAAATAATCTATGGCATACTAAGATATTCATCATAACCCATGTTAACATATCATTTTGATATATGCTATCAAACGATCAATAACAAGTTGTATTATGAGATGATCACGATGTTAGGTGATTTTAGACATTATCTCAACATAGAAACAAATAAAATTACCATTAAAGACTATAAAATCAGTTGTGTGTCAGTCAATAACTTAAAAAAATGAGCGCTTTGATTGGATAACTAGGTTATCTGTGAAAATATTATGAAAAACAAGGTATGGTGCCTGTCACTGCATAATATATTAGATAGTATCAAACAAAATCCAAGCAAGGACCACAAACATACACATATGAAATATCCATAATCATTTTCATGTGTGAATGTATAGTATATTGAATCCCACGTGATTTGAGTGAAACACATCACTCACCCGCCATGAGTTGCTCATGCACATGATGATCAATTAATTAATGTATATCGGTTATGTTTCCTTGATTCAGTACATATGGGGTCGCCATGTTTGCTTTATATGTAAATCCACATCGAAGTCATATCTTCTATATATTTTTCTTTTCACTTTGGTAGTTTACACCCACCTTTGGTTATCTAGTTTGAAATTGTTTTCTTTCTTTAAGTTAGAAAATATGCTTCAAATTCTTTAAAGATTAAGTTCGTTATTTTGTGGTCATATTTTAAGAAAAGATTATATGGTGTGTATTTAGTTTTGATAAAGATTCCAATTTTGAATATAAAAAGTTAAGATTTTTGGAGTGCCTATAAATAAGAAGTTTTAGTTTACAGTTTAATGGCACGACTTTAACAGATAGTGAGATGTGACTCTACACTAAAGGAAACATCTTGTGGTGAATAGAGTTTTTCTTAAGAGAGAGATTGTAACCTTAAGATGAGAAGAGATGACTCAACTTCGAGAGAGGATGAGAGGTTACCCTAAAGAGAGCATCCTGTGGTAAGCAGGCCCAGCCCTAAGAGATAGAAAGAAACTTTAAAATCTTAGAAAAAGTTTTATCTTGTGAGGAGATATCCCATGATATTGAGAGGTTAATTATACAACTTTGCTAGTGGGTTACATTTAGTCTAATCTAGAAGTGATGACTTTTGTATAAGCTAGTTATAGCTTTCAAATGTGATGAAGACATTGACCGTGCGTGAAGTCAATGTCATTGAGGTATGGTTTATGGTATGTGTGTGTTAAGTTTAAATCTAGGTGTATGGTTGGGTTAGGTGACTCCCTCGATATTGAGTGTCCAATAATAATGATAGTGAGATAGTCATGATATAGGCAATTTGGCTTAACCAGGTTAACAATATCGTTTTGTTATTGTTTTATTGACGCTTCCATTATAACAAGTGGCATCATAGCTAATGGTCTGATTTTGGATGGCACGATAGTGTTGGTTAGAGATAGAGATAATGAGAAGGGCGCAAAGATATGGCTTTGTTGAAGTTTGACGATAATGATTTGAAGAAGATATTATTGAAGGTAGAGCTGCAGCAATGACTATTATTAAAGAATGGTGAAATTTGAGCGAAGGTGAAGATTTGTCAGAAAATATGTCTCAAATTTTTTAGAGATTAAGTTTGTTATTTTGTGTACATATTTTAGGAAAATATTATGGTAATTATTTGTTTTGATTGAGATTCATATTTTGAATAGGAAAGTTAGAGTCTTTTAAAGTGCCTATAAATAAAAGATTTTGGCTTAGAATTCAGTGATTTTGCTTAGATAGAGGGTGATGTGACTTTACCCTAAAAGGAGCATCTTATAGTGAGTAGGCTTTGCCCTAAGAGATAAAGAAAAGTCTTGAGGTGTGAAAGATTGCTCTATTGTAAAAGGGGATACCCCATGATATGAAAGGCAAGTTAGAGGACTTCTCCCGTGCTAAGATGATTTCAAAACTAGTAGGTTGGTTCTAGTCTGATCGAGAAGTAGTAACTTTTATCTAAGCTAATTGTGGTTGCTAAATTTGGTGAAGAGACTGACCATGCGTGGAGTAAATGTCATTGAGGTATGTTTTATGATTTGTGTGTGTTAAGTTTAAGTTTAGGTGTATGGGATCTGAGTTAGGTGATTGCACCGATGCTGAGCGTGTAATAATGATGATAATGAAATAGTTGTGGATGTAGGCAAATTGGATGAATCGCATTAAAATATCATTTTATTATTATTTTACTAACGCTGCTTCCGTTACAACACTAAGGACTAAACTTTATCATTAAAGTAAATTAATTTTCTATTTGATTAATCACCTAAACTAAAAGTGTTTAAGATCGAGAAGCACAAGTTTTCAATACTACTTGTTGGAATATTTTTTATCGGAATATTTTTATTGGACTACTTGTTGGAATATAAAGTCATATTCATCATAGTTCATTATACCATAGTTAATAACCTTAATTTGTAAATATATGAGTAAACACTCAAGAAAAGATGCAAAATGAACGATAAAAAGTGAAAAATGTGAATATTAAATTTAACATGAAAAACTCATACGTAAAACACCACGTGCAAAGTACCTAGGACTCTGAATAAAATATTCCATGAATGATATTACACAAGTTTCTTCTCTAAATAACTCTAGAGTCTTACACCAATTAAAAGACTGATATTTCGTGAAAGTAATTAGGTGGATTCACATCGAGAGATAATAAACCTCGCCAGTGTAGAGGATCATTGAGAATGACAATGACTCATCCATGACGACATCTTCAGATTAACGAATCAATGAGAGCAATAATTATCGTCGACCGCATGACTAAATCTTCTTCTATTGCTTTCTCTTTCTTGACATCTCCCTTTTTTTCTTTTTTCATATGCTTGGAAGCTACCACGAGGCTCCATCTGTTTCAAAATCTTTTATAGTTTGATTAAACTTCGAGGATTAACATCTCAAATTATGACAATGCAACTCTCGTGTATTAATTCACTAGCGCAACGTGTGATTTCTCTTCATCGAGCTACTACATTTGACCAGTTGATGAACTTTCATTGACTTCCATCAAAATAATAAAATATTCTTATGCAATAGTCTATTAGCATTATTCAAACTAACCATTCTGCTTGTATCGAGCTCCATGACTACCTTTGCAAACTGTTAATCGCGCCAACCGAACTCTTTCTCATTGGCAACCTAACTTTATCCTACTATTAACTTGGCTTGTATACTAGTGTTAAGTGATATTAGGTCTTCTCGACTATAAAAGTTAGCTCATGAGATGAAACTTTCACTCACATATATAAACCGCCACTAACTTCTTTCCATGACCGATGTGGGATTAACTCAAACAAAGCCTACTTTTTTGTATCACATATTATACTATGTAGCAAATCCCTAATTAATTTAAAATTATACCAATTAATTAAATAGTTTTTGAGAATTTTTTAAATGATATCTAATGCAGAAAAGATTCTATTGTCTGTGTTTCCCGTGTCCCAATAGGACAACGACAAGCGTCTTTGTCCCTTGTAGCAGGACCTCTGGAGGTTTTGGCCGAAGCCCTCCACTAGTCGGCTTCGATAGAACTCCCTCCAGAACTAGGCAGTTTGGGAGATCGCGCACTCACATCACCTTGATCATTACCAGGCGAAAGCAAGTTTCCACGCGTCCTCTCGTAATTGGAGCTATGGCCCGATTGTCCAATCACCATCTTCTATGTCAGACAAGTCTCCCTTATGTCACCCCCTCCTTTGCTTCGGTTCAATGTATATTAGCAATATATGCCGCCTCCTAACATGAGCTAGGGGAGAATGGACATTAAATGTCGCCCGCTACTCCCTCATATGCGCAAAATATCTCATCACTCAAACTTCTCTGACATACCTAGCCAGGGTGAGGCCTCGGGTATTAAAACCCTCCTTGACCCAAGCAAAGGGTAAGCTCATATAAGACTTACAAAACATCTACCAAAATGCTTCAACACTTCTAACTTAAGTATCAGAGGCCGTTAGACAAGGTAACCACTCTCGGTCATCCTCATTCTTTAGGTTATTTCATTTGTGATGTGCAGGTTTAGAGTCTATCATCACATAACTTGAATTGTTGAGATGTCCACATCAACAAATTTCAAAGTGGTAGATTTGTATAATGAGCCTTAAAAATTTAAACTTCAGCTAATTAACTTTTAGTACTCCAAAAATATTTTTCAAAGCAGTCTAGAAATAAGTGTTCTTTTGGCTTTGTAGCCTAATTCGAAAAGATATACATCTTAAGGGATCGCCTGGTATAAATGAGTGTTAGGCTACCAAGTTTCTTAGATTGTTGGAGAATGTGGTGGAGGAAAAGTAGATAAACACGTTTGGTTCTAATTTTCTGGATGTCACCATGGGTAGAGCTCTTGATGACGGGTTACTCTCACTGCACAGTTATGGTTAACAAGCCTCCATGACCATTTCTATTGTGGCTTACTACGCCCACCCAACAAGAATATCATTTTCCTATTTATTAGAAGCAATCATAACTAAGAACACGAGATCAATGAGTTTATTAAATATCATAAATAAAAATCATAATAAGTTTGAGTACGATAGTTTATGTTAATTAACTTTAGTAATTAATCAAATATATGATTTTACTAAAATGATAAAGATGCAACATTACATATTTTCTTTTTTACTCTGTTAGCTGAGGGAAGGATAGAGGGATGGAGCCGCATCAATGTAATTTTTTTATGTGTTCTTAGTATTATCTTCATCCCACATTAATAGAACTAATTAACTAAACATGTAGAATTATTAATAATGAAATTATATGAATCTCAACAAATTAAAATATTAATGTTATTAATATAAAAATTAAAGTGATAGAACTTAAAATTATAATCTGCACAATAGGAAACTAATGACAATATAGATATTAATAGAATTAATACTATAAATTCTTTACTTAAAGTAAAGATTTTAAAAACAATTTAACAAAAAAGTAATCTTCGATCTATAGTACGTATGAATGGGGTGAAGGGAGAGAAAAAATTTTGGACAACAATTGCCCTCTCTACTTCAAGAATTCCTTAATTATCCTTCATAAATGTTAAGATTAAATGTTAACAATTTTAAATTAAAAATATTAAAAAATCATATAACTTAAATTCAATTATGAGAAAAATGAGATGCATAAAAAGTAAAAAATGAATTGTTATGGTTGTTTTCTCGATCACCAATGATGCAACGACACGTGTTAAGCCACATTAGGAGAACCCCGATAAAGGAAAAGTTAAGAGGAAAAGAATTGATCTCACCTGGTTAGGTCGTAAGGATGCTCGGATTGCACAGACTCGAGCACGTATAAGAGAGATCAAAGTTCACAAGGAGCGGATGGTAGTGAGCGTAGGGCCATCATTGTCTGTCGAAAGTAACGTCCTAGGTGACACCTCTTCACAAGCTCGAGCACCAACAAGTTCCATCGCCATGGAAGGATGTCACGATAGCCAATGTCTGGTAATTTCAAAAGCACTTCGACAATCAATGCCTATCAATTTATGTCAAAGATCGCCTCCCTTCTGTCCAATCAGACATCGTGTCGTGTGAGGCTTCCCCAGCACGCCTCCGAGAGGTTTTTTCGGCACCGTTCCTCCCACCCGAATACTGAGGTATAAGTACATCTACCAATAAATAGAAAAGGTGTATTTTCTCCCTAAGAAAGTTATGTCAAAATATCGATCAAATACTGACTTAGGCATCAGAGACTCTTCGATGAGGAAACCACCTCCGGTTCTCTTCGTTGTAGAGTTCTTTGTATGTGTTGCACAAGTTCCAGCCTGAGAGGACGCCTATGTGGAGAGGAGACCCAAAATTGAGTTCATGAGGAGTTCCAGCTAGAGAGAATGACATATGTAACATCACCATTGCAGATTCCCCAGGCCAGGAGGATGCTTGCTCTTAGTATGTGAGACAAGCATACAAGCATTTGTACTATTGAACTTTTTGTACAAAAACTTGGCGCCATTTGTGGGGAACGACTATAATGATCCTCCCCCATGACTAAAAAGTTTGTCGCCAGAGTTATCAAGCTTTGAGGGAACTTTAGAGGAAGGCTATCTGGGGAAGGGTGAGGTGACACCCTAACTTGGAGGAACTGTCACCCCTCGAAGAAATCAAGACTAGAGCGAAACCAGACATTGCAAGGCCAAGCACTCCCTTTTTGTAAGGCTCAGGTTAGGGTCATCCTAGGAGGACAATGGAGGAGAACAA
Organism: Datisca glomerata; assembly: GCA_003255025.1. Taxonomy (NCBI): domain Eukaryota; kingdom Viridiplantae; phylum Streptophyta; class Magnoliopsida; order Cucurbitales; family Datiscaceae; genus Datisca; species Datisca glomerata. Next base: position 341,445 of record QANY01005060.1, read on the forward strand.
GGCCGTCGGAGAATGAAAGATGGAAAAGACCCTTGAAGGACCCCCTTGGGGGGTATGTGAATAGTTATGGAAGATGGAGGAAAATGTTGGGGACACCCTCCACCCTACTCCTTGGTACCTTTTTTGGCCACCAATATTTTTGCAAAGCTCGAGCTCAAGCGATGGAAAACCATGCTACTTGGATAAATAGATCTGGGCACATTCCCAGCTAAAACACAAAGCCCCACACCAATCCTCCACCATGGGTGAAATACAATCCGAACTAGGCAGCTCCCACCTCCCACGTCCCGATTTATGTGAAACGGGGGAACAAAGGCAGTGCTAAAACTAATACACGAGCTCGTAAACAAAACCAGGACGTGAAACCCCGATGAAAGGGTAAGGACGATCATGAGAACCTTTGCTCTGATATTTGGTAGAAGTAGGCTTTTCACAGGGAGACACATGGGCGTGTTCCTCCCAAGCCCCCAAATTAAGTGGATGAACCCATAGGAAAGGAGCCTGTAACTGGCAAGCCGCCAAAGGAGCCGCCCCGAAAATAACTTGAAAGACTAGAAGGGTCAATGATTCTCCCGCCAGAGCATCCAGAAGAGGAGGTTCAGAATAAACCAATGTTTGCCCATAAATAGAATGTGGAGCTCAAGGTTCCCTGCCACAAAGGCAAAGATGAAGCTTGAAAAGAAGAACGTACCCAACTTCAACAAGAGGAGGAGAGCAACGACTCGAGAAATATAAAGCTCATTCATCTTCAGTTCACCGCCTCGGTCTTTTCATAGAAAAAGGAGCGGCCTTTTAAACGCCCAACGCCAAAGTGTAACAGACGATGTAGATCGCGTACTTAGCGACATTTATCACTAGTGTGGTGGTCGAGCCCGCCAGTCAGGATTAAAAAGTAATGACAAGTGTGGTGCTCGAGCCCGTCTCTCAGGAGAAAAAAGTGATAACTGGCGTGGTGCTCCAGCCCCCCAGTTAGGATAAAAAAGTGATGACTAGCATGGTACTTCGGCCCGCTATTCGGGATTAAAAAGTGATGACTGGCGTGGTGCTCGAGTCTGCGAGTCGGGATTAAAAGGTGATGATTGGCGTGGTGCTTGAGCTCGTCGGTTGGGATTAAAAAGTGAAGACTGGCGTGGTACTCCAGTCCACCAGTTGAGATTAAAAAGTTATGGCTGGCGCGGTTCCCTATCCCACCAGTCGAGATTACAAATATCTTTCAAGCACCCCAGCTCGTCAGACAAGATTCAAGAGTCTAGCCAGGCTAGGCACACTTGACTAGACATCAAGATAAAAAGTGATGTCTGCCGAGCACTCTAGCTCATCAGATGGGATTCAAGGGTCTAGCCAGAGCAGGAACATCTTGTTAGTGTTGGAAAACGTCGCATGTGCGGCGGAAGCGTGTTAAAAAAGTTTAAGAAAAATGATATTTTTTGATAAAAAGAAAAACAAGCGCGCCGCAACGATTTTAAAAAATAAAAAATTTAATTGAAAATTTTTTTCAATCATGATTCATTATATATTTATACATCAAATATACGACATACAAGGTTATGAATCATATACTTCTTGCAGTCAATATCAAGCGTCCTTGCAAAACTGATCGATTCTACATCCCACGAAACCGTTCCAACGATCAGTAAACTCTGCGATCCACAACAAGATCTTCCAAATCAATCCTCAACACACTAGGACGTGTGTGGGCACGTAGAATATTACAAGACACTTTTTCTGTCTCTAGATATTCTTAACACATGAGATTTAGAGATTTACTGAGAAAGACTTTTGTCAAACAATTCTCTAAAAGAACACGATGAATGTTTTTTAAGATTTGATTAACTATTAATCGTATTGAAAAATCATACCGAGAAATTATGTTCTCAACCGAATTCTTTGATTGATCAATTCATGAACTAATTAAACTGATTCTTATATGATTGATGCCATCATAATAATGTATGTATATCATTCTTGCTAATGGTGTATCAAATATTTAAGGATAACTAAAATTAAAAACTAATATTTAATTTTAAATTACTCAATACAATGGGACCCGCAGTACAATGATACACAACTGCAGTACCACATGACACTTCAGTTGCCTGAGGCAGCACAATGCCTCACGGCACCACTATAGTGTCATGTGGCATTATAGTGTTGCACCCTTACTACTATAGTGCTATGTGGCACTACAGTAGTTCATATCAATCTCTGATACTCAATTAATGATTGACACGTGATAATTACTGTAAATTAAATAATTATTTTATTTAGATAAATTTTTAGATATTAATTAATTCAAAATTAATATATATGATTATTCCTATCAACTAAATTATCTGTTATTTCACAAATAAAAAATTTAGTTGATCTAAATTATTATCTATTAATAATTTAATTATCTAATTTTACAAATTATATCTTTTGTCCCACTTATCGATAATTAGAAAAATAATCGATAATTATTTATATATATAATTTCCAAAAATTATATATATATATATATATATCTTAATAATTCAATTAATCAATTCTTAATTAATTAATCACACATAATTATCTCATAATTATGTACTTACCCCAGAATAAAATTGATTTGCAAGTTAGTCCTTTTCCCATGTCTTGAAATATTCACACTCTAAACTGCGTAGTATAGATGTGGCTTAGGGACCATGTACCTATAATTTGAAGTTCCAATAAACCAGATTATTTATTAAATAATCTTATTTATTAATGTCATTATTAATCCACTATAAACATTGAATCACACTCTTAGAGATTATAGATTATATTTATAAAGTATTCTCATGTAGTTCATTAATATAATCATTTTACGTAGTTCGGACCTATAATTATTGGTTCATAAATTAAAATTGGTCAACACTATCGTTATACCATTCTAATTACCTTTTGATCTTTAAGTACCATTAATCCACTAGTGAATGATTAATTTATAATTTTGTTACAAATTTGAGCTCAATAACTATTAAGTTTCAGAATTAACACTTGAGGGAACTAATATACGATCCGTTAGGAAAGCTTGGATTTCAAATCTTTTAAGATCATGTTCCTAGTCATCCATATCATCTCCGACAAAAAGTCACAAGCATGTTTTACAAACAAACCTTTATGAGTTAATCAAAAGATCTAATAGACATGTATATGAGTTCATGACTATTCATGATTCAAATTGATCTACATATGATCATCAAATTTATGTGTATTAAATCTATATGATAAACAACTCGTTGATAAAGATATTAAACTCATGTCAGTCCTATCATAGATGATCTCATTATATAAAATAGTTTCACTAAGATGTCTATCCATATCAATCATCCTGATCTAGATCGCATGCATTTATAATGCTTAGTGAACTGTACTACCAACCATTCATTAAAGATCACATACTTTAATATGATTTTGATAATTTTATTCATTATCTATGATCCTGATTCTCTTGTACAAATATAAGATCATAGTGTCATTAATGAATATGAAATTTTCAGATATTTATATAAATTATTCAACAATAATTTAAAAGAACAATTATAAGAAAAATGCAATCCTCATTAAATTTCACATCAAGATGTCAATACACATGCTTTGAGGGCATGACCCCCAACAATCTCCCATTTTCCATAAAGAAAATATGGTACTTATCTCAATCCCATGTTACGGACGTGACCTGCAAATGACTTCGCAAGAAAAGTCTTTGTAAAATGATCAGCCAGATTTTGTTCTGACGCTATCTTCATAACAGTCACATTCCCTCGATACACTTTCTCTCTTACAAGATGATATTTCCTCTCTATGTACTTGCCCATCTTGTAACTCATTGATTCCTTGGAACTCGCTACCGCCCAATTGCTGTCACAGTACAGGATCAGAGGCTTGCCTGTATCTGAAACTATTTCCAGATCAGTATAGAACTTTCTGAGCCATACCGCTCCTATCGCAACTTCACAAGTCGCTATATATTCGGCTTCCATAGTGGAATCTATAATGTTGGATTATTTAATACTTCTCCAGACTACAGCTCCTCCACCTAGGATGAATGTTGATCTAGATGTCGACTTTTGACTATCTCTGCCTGATTGAAAATCAGAATCAATATATCTAGTGGGGTTCAGGTCTCCACCTGAATAAACAAACATATAGTTTTTCATTCTCCTAAGATACTTGAGAATGTGCTTTACTGCAATCCAGTGTTCCAAACCTGGATTCGATTGATAACGACTGACAATTCACACTACATAACAGATGTCTAGTCTCGTACACAACATGGTATACATAAGACTTCCAACTGCTGAAGCATAAGGAACTTTTCTCATATCCTCTTCCTCTTGAGATGTTTTAGGACATTACTCATTTGAGAGGACAATTTCATGTATGGTCGGTAGTTGACCTTTCTTGGGATTCTCCATAGAGAATCTCTCCAGCACCTTATCAATATAAGATTCCTAAGAAAGTGCCAAAATCTTATTCTTTTTATCCCTTACGATTTGAATTCCTAGAACATAGCTCACTTCTCCCTAATCTTTCATTTGGAATTTCTCAACTAACCAGTTCTTTACTTTTGACAGAGTTTCTACAGCATTCCCAATGAGTTGAATATCATCAACATAAAGAACTAAGAAAATCACTATCTTATCTTTGATGTATTTATAAACATAGGCTTCATTAACATTTTCCTCGAAGTCATAAGACTTTATAATCTCATCAAAGGTAAGATTCTAAGATCTAGATGCTTGCTTTAATCCATAAATGGATTTAAGTAACTAGCATACTTTCTGATATTGCCCCTTTTGTACGAGCCCTTCTGGTTCCATCATATAGATACTTTCTTCAAGAGAGCCATTAAGAAAAGTTATCTTGATGTCCATTTTCCATATTTCATAGTCAAAACTAGCGGCTATGGACAAAAGGATGTGAATGGATTTGAGCATGGCCACAGGGGGAAATGTTTCCTCATAATTGACTCCCTCCCTTTGTGTATAGCCATTGGCTACTAACCGTGCCTTGAAAATCTCTACTTTCCCATATGCACCTATTTTCTTCTTGAAGATCCATTTACATGCATTGGGCCTGACATTTTCAGGTGGATCTATAAGTACCCTGACGGGATTGGAATACATAGGTTCCATTTCCTAGTTCATGACATTTTACCATTTCTCCTTTTCAGGATCATCCATTACTTCTTCATAAGATAATGGATTGTTCTTATCAGTGTTTAACACTAGGATATGTGCCTCTAGTTCGTAGCAAACTGGTTATCTCACAACCCTCCTACTCTGACGTTGCACCGGAGTTTCCTTTGCAGGAACTGTGGTTTCTTTAGTTTGTCATTTATCAGTAGAAATTGAAGGTGGTCTAATCTCATCAGTCACTTATTTCTCGAGAACTACGTTGTTACGAGGTTGGTAGTTTTTCATATAGTCATGTTCAAGGAATGTGGCATTTGTCAACACAAACATCTTTTGATCAATGTGACGATAAAAGTACCCACATCTAGTCTATGGGGCATAGCCAACAAATATGCATACCTCAGATCTTGAGTCTAACTTCCAGTCTTATGTATAAGAACATGACCTAGACACCCCATATACGGAAATGACGCAAACTAAGTTTGGAGTCATTTCGTAACTCTAAAGGCGTCTAGCTTACAGACTTAGAGGGCACTACAATCAAAATGTAAGTTAATGCATGTACTGCATATCCCCAAAATGTTATGATAGTAATGAGTAGCTTAACATCGACCTAACCATATCCAATAAGGTTCGGTTTCTCCTCTCTGCAACACCATTTAACTGTGGTGTTCCAGGTGCTCTGAGTTGGGACAGGATTCCATACTCTAACAAATAATCCTTGAATTCTAAATCCAAGTATTCACCACCTCGATCAGAACAAAAAAATTTCAATGATTTAACTAATTGCTTTTCAGCACTAGGCTTGAAGTTTTAAAACTTTCCAAAAGTTTCAGACTATCTATGCATTAGGTAACTATAATTATATCTTGAGTAGTCGTCAATGAAAGTGACAAAATACTATTACCCACCTCTAGCTTGTACATTGATCGGTCCACAGCATCACGATGTACTAGCTCAAGTGGTTCCTTGACTCTTGGGCCCTCTCCTGAGAAAGGTCTCTTGATCATTTTACCCTCTAGACAAGATTCACAAACAGGAAGAGTTCCAACTTTTAGTTCCCTCAAAGCACCATGTTTTGTTAACCTGTTTAACCTAAGATGCCAAAGATATATGTTATCATCATCATGAGAAACTCTTTATCGTTTGTTACTTTTAGGTTTTACTATTTTAAATAATTCAGAATTATTTAACGCGCGTTCGAGCAGGTTAAGCATATGCAGTCCATTTATAACTTTAGCATGACAAATATCGAATCCATTCTTAAAAATAATAAACTCTTTATTAATAAAAGAAACTTCGAATAACTGTTCTTGCAGAAAAGAAAAGGAAATCAAATTTCTGAAAATTTAGGAATATAATAAACATCGTTCAAAACTAAATAATTATATCTATAAAGCAAATGGATTGTCGCTAATGCTTTAGCTGACACGAGCGCATCACTGCCAACTCTTAAAACAACCTCGCCATCAGCTAGCTCTCTTGACGAATCAAACATTTGTAAAGAAGAACATAGATGGTTAGTGACTCCTGAATCAAGTATCCAGGATGACAAACCAGATTCCACTAAACAAGTTTCAAGTACAAATATTTTCAACCTCATAATGATCTTCAACCTCTTCCAATGATCTTCAACCTCTCAATGAAAACATTTTCCTGTGAGTTCGTTGTCAATATTATTCTTCTCGCCCTCGCCTAGCCTTTTGGCCTTTTTATATTATTATTCTAGCTTTTGTCCTTATCATTCTTCTTCTTCCTTTTTTTTACTACTAACAACAGAAGGAGAAGGGTTTTTCTCGGTAACATTTACCCCGTCCCTAATGGTAGCCCATGTGTCAATAATCCAAGTATTGATCGTAGGCCTATCAGGACTTTTTTCAGCAAGAATAAATTCATTATGCTCATAAACTAGCAGCATGTTCGAGTTGGATTTCCATCTTATGAAATTATCACCATCCAATTTTTCAAGATCGAGTAAAGAAGTAATGAAATTGCTCATGGTAGACATAATAATGATAACTAAAATTTAAAACATATAAGATTCAATAAAATTGATACATATATAAAATTAGAAAAGTAAACGTGATGCATGAATGTAATAAATAAACACACAAATTTAACATTTACTAATCACGATAAAATAACCCAACGATTAATGTGTTGCCTTAGGGTCAGTCAGATTAATTTCAGATTGTCTATGAGACATTCTCATCCTTATTAATTAAAACTTAAAATATCTCATATTTTCTCTTTTAACAATAAGGTATCGCTTGTTCGGTCAAGTTACAAATATCCACATGAAAGTGTAATTGTGATTTTGTGAGTGTAACTCATCATTTCAGATTTCATGACTTTATTTAGAAATGTCGTCTTAGGGTCGGTCAAAACTAAACTACATCACTTCTTCTTATTTTTTTAAGAAGTTCAGCCTTGATGTTGGCACAGCTCGAAACCTTCCTTAGGGGGATGAAAACAAAGTTTTCTCAAGGCCCTTACTACACCTCACAATGTTGTACTAATGATAGAGACCATAAGTTACATTGACATGTCAACCTTCTCCCACTCACTATTTTATAATTATGTGTTTTCATTTTAACTTATTAGTTAATTCCAAATTAATCATTCATTAAAATAATAACCCTATGAATATTTAATAATCAGTTATGCAGTCTCATTGGTCTAAGCTCATTTAACCTTCTAGAGCGTTTAAGTCATAATTAGGTGAACTTATATTATCTAATTAATTATATTCATCAAACTTTAATAAAATTATTTTACTAAAGCTGGTTATCCTAAATGTTACTATAGCCCTTAGTGTGGTGTGATTACTAAATTTTAACTAATTAAAAAACTTAATAGTTTACATGCAATTGATTTCATAAAATATTACATATAAACATATTAGGACAATCCTAATAAATCATGTTTCTACTTATAAGATGCATGATTAAATAAAACTGTGAGAGATTTTTATGTATGGTATGTGATCGACTAATGCATAAACATGTTATCAAACATAACAATTAAATAATTATTTAATAATTAAATAAAATAATAATAGACCGAGTGACTATTGGATATTTTTAAACTATAACCGTTGAAATAAAGAAATAAAATTACAAAGTGGACTTCAAGTATATTTCCCAAATACTGCATTCTCCTCTTAATGTCCATCTTCATAATCTTCAAGTTTTGAAAAAAATCTTATTTAATTAGGAAAAACTATTTTTCTTAATTAAAATTAATTTATATAATTATCATTTAAATAATAGTTGACTTTGACTTAATCAAATTAACACTTTGTTTGATTTGGTTAAGCTTGGGTCAAACCCAATCAACGTATTAATTTCTAATTTTCATAAAATTAAAAAATAAAAATGAATTTTAAAATTACATTAATTTCAGATTTTAAAAGGATAATAAATAGAGATAAGGTTATCTATAGTGATAGGTTTGGTTGTTATCTGAGTTTTTACGTTCTCTAAATGTGACAACAGTTGCCACTAACGATAAGACTCTCCTACCGCCGCCCATCACTGCTGACCATCCATAGTCGCCGCCGACCACCACTGCCGGCCAAGTCTGCTGCTGTCGTCCGTCTGCGCCGGCGCTGATTTTCTGGCTACGTTGCCAGAACAGTAAATCCTGACAACATTGCCAGTTATCAAAAATCGGCGCGGCAGCGCCGAAAATCTAATTTTCGGTGCCGGCGATGGAGCTCTAAAAGAACTCCTACTTCTTTTATTTTTCCTCCGTCGTCCGTGCCATGCATTATTCATCTCTCACAATCAGAATAATTACAATAAATATTCAAAATAAAATTACAAAAGTTCCTAAAACGTCTTACACAAAATCTAAGGAAAAATTAAAGAACAAAACCTAACCCAATAATCACCATATAATTAACGATCCATTATTTTTCATACGTTCAAAAAACATAACCATCCATTCATTCATAGATATCTCATATTATATGAATAATGAAAGAAAACTCACACAACATTTAACATATAAATATATAAAGACTGCTCTGATACCAATTGTTGAAAATGAGACGCACGTGCGGCGGAAGCGTGTTAAATTTTTTTAATAAAATGATTTTTTTCGATAAAAAGAAAACAAGTGCGACACAACGATTTCTAAAAATAAAATTTTTTATTGAAAACTCTTTTTAGTCAGGATCCATTATATATATTTATACATTAAGTCTACAACATACAAGGTTAGAAATCATATACCTCTTATAGTCCATATCAAGCGCCCTTGCAAAATTGATCGATCATTGGTCCCACGAAACTGTTCCAACGATCAGTAGACTCTGAGATCCATACCAAGATATTCCAAATCAATTCTCAACACACTAGGATGTGTGTGAGCATGTAAAATATTAAAAAAATATTTTTCTGTCTCTAGATATTCTCAATACATGAGATCTAGAGATTTATTGAGAATGATTTTTGTGAGACGATTCTCTAAAAGAACATGATGAATATTCTTTTTGAGATTTGACTAAATATTAACCGTAGAGAAAAATTACTATGAGCAATTATGTTTTCGACCTAATTCTCTGATTGATCAACTCATGAACTGATTCAAGTAATTCTTATATGATTGATGTCATCAGAATAATATTTGTATATCTTTCTTGATAATGTTGTATCAGATATTTAGGGACAATTAGAATTAAAAATTAATATTTAATTTTAAATTGTCCAATACAGTATGACCCACTGTATAATGAAGCACAACTGCAATGCCATGTGGTACTACAATAGCCCATGTCAATCTCTGATACTCAATCAATGATTGACACGTGACAATTACTGTGAATTAAATATTTATTTTAATTAAATAAATATCTAGATATTAATTAATTCAAAATTAACATATCTGATTATCCCTATCAACTAAATTTATCTGTTATTTCACAAATAACAGATTTAGATATTTACAGAGTATTCTCATGTAGTCCACTGATATAATCATTTTATGTAGTTCTTTCCTCCAAATATTGGTTCATAAGTTAGAACTGGTCAAAATTATTATTTCACCATTCTAATTACATTTTGATCCTTAAGTACCATTAATCCACAAGTGAATGGCTAATTTATAATCTTATTATAAATTTGAGTTCAATAATCATTCAGTTCCAGAATTAAGATTTAAGGGAACCAATATACGATCCGTTAGAAAACCTTAGATTTCAAATCTTGTAAGATCATGTTCCCAACCATCCAAATCACTGAATCTCCAAAACAAAAGTCACTAGCCTATTTTACAAACAAACCTTAACGAGTGAATCAAAAGATCCAGTAGACATGTATAAGAGTTCATGACTAATCAGGATTAAGATTGATCTACATATATTTATCAAATTGATGTGTATTAAATATTTATGATAAACGACATATTGATAAAGATGTTAATTTACATCGTTCTAGCCATATATAATCTCATTATATAAAGTATATTCAATAAGATGTCTATCCGCATCAATGATCTGGATCTAGATCACACGCATTTCATAATGTTTAGTGAACCGTACTAGCAACCATTCATTAAAGATTCTATACTTTAATATGTTGCTGACAATTTTATTCATTATCTATGATCTTAGTCATCTCCTACTAATACAAGATCATACTCTCATTAATGAATATAGAATTTTAAGATATTTATATAAATTATTCAATAATAATTTAAAAGAACAATTATAAGAAAAATGTAATCCTCATTTAATTTCATATCAAAATGTTAATACACATGCTTTGAGGGCATAACCCTCAACAGTTAGACATCAAGGAAAGATGTATGCCTAGCACCCCAGCTCGTCAGACGAGATTCAAGGATCTAGCCAGAGCAGGAATACCTAACTAGACATAAAAAAAAGGAAGTTTTTCGAGCACTCATGCTCGCAGACGGGATCAAGGGTCTAACCATAGTAGGCACGCGTGGCTAGATATAAAAAAAGATGTATGTTGAGCACTCATGCTCGCAAACAGGATCAAGAGTCTAGCCAGACTAGGCATGCCTCGCTAGACATCAATGAAAGATGTTTGTCGGGTACTCATACTCTCAGACAAGATTAAGGGTTATAGCTAGAACAGGTATGCCTGACTAGACATCAAGGAAATATGACTGTCAAACACTCATGCTCATTGATGAGATCAATGGTCTAGCCAGAGTAGGCACGCTTGGCTAAACATCAAGGAAAGATGTCTGCTGAGCACTTTTTCTTGTAGACGGGTTCAAAGGTCTAGCTAGAGCAGGCACGCCTGACTAGATATCAAAGAAATATGTATGCCAAACACTCATAATCATAGACGAGATCATAGGTCTAACCAGAGTAGGCACGCCGGGCTAGACATCAAGGAAAGATATCTGCCGAGCACTCATGCTCACAGACGGGATCAAGGGCCATGCATGGAGGCCTCAATCTCCCACTTAAGGAGAGAAAGGAAGGAAACTCCCGTCCTCAGGTTCGAGATGATCACGAAGGACACAATTGTAAGGATTGTTCTTGGCCTACTCCCGTTGCATCAACTTACTCCAAACGATCGGTGGAGTAAGTTGATGAAAGATCAAAAGGATATGCAGGAGAAGAAGGGAATGGTGGTCCGGTAAAGGTGCTTCATTATGAAGCAAAGGACAAGGCTACCGACCGGATTACAGGCCATTGTTAAGGGTAAAGTCTTTATCACCAGGGGCAGGTAGCCAAAACGAACACATGATTCATAGAACATGCTTATTGATGGAAAGAAAATTTCCGTGAATGGAACATCGACGACTTTGAGGCACGACATTTAAAAGAGCATAGAAAGGGAAGCGACGATCATGAGAAGGGAGGAGGATCTTGAAGGAGAACCTCCAAAATGGGATAAGTTCCTAGAAGGGGAAGGATTACTATTCTTCCAAAGGGAATTAGGGGCAAGGATCAAGAGTTTTAACTCTATCAAGAAGGCAAGAATGAAGGAAAGGAGAAGGAAGACTGCATATTTATAGGCCTTGGTTGAAGGAGGAGATCACTCATTTAATGGGGGTATTTAAGTTGGCCATGATGGCAACCGCTGGAACCATCTCACGCCTAGAAAATGACCATTTCACGAATCGACGATAAGATTACATAAGATCAAATGAAGTCCAATCAACCGTGGGGATGAAAAGATGAGCCAGGAATGAAACGACAGGGAGTTAGGCTCATTTACACGCATCCACGCGCCATTCGACAATAGCATGCACATGCAAGTCGATAAAGGTCAGAGAGGCAATTAAGTCCATTCGGTGTAGTTCCCCTTGACGAATAGAACTTAAGGCACAAGAGTGAGATGCCGAAGGAAGGTCAGGTCTAGCTCACATGATGGAGTCTTCAGACCCGGGTATAAGAGGTCACCCAAGTCCTCGACTGGGGACAACTATTATGCGTGTTTTTCCAACCACCAATGATGCAATGGCACGTGTTACGCTGCATTAGGTGGCCCCATTGAAGAAAAGTTTTAGAGAAAAAGAACTGACCTCGCGTGGTCAGGCTGAAAGGATGCTCAGGTTGCATAGACCCCGAGCATGTATAGGAGAGATCAAAGTTTATGAGGGGAGCTTAGATAATACTGAGTGTAGGGCCATCATTTCCCGCAAAAAATAACGTCCTAGGTGGCACCTCCTCACAAACCTGAGCACCTAACAAGTCTCATCGCCATGGGCAAGATATCAAGATAGCCCTCGACTTTTCATTTCGAAGGCACTTCGACAATCGATGCCTACCACTTTATGTCAAAAAGTCACATTCCTTCTATCTAGTCAGGCATCTGTCTTGTGAGGCTTCCCCAGCACGCCTCCAAGAGGTTTCTTTAACACGCTTCCTCCCACCCGACGAATGAGGTATAAATACATCTATCAATAAACATAAGAGGTATACATTCTCTTTTTAAGGAAGTTATGCTAAAAATATCGATCAAATACTGACTTAGGCATCGAATGCTCTTCGATGAAGAAACCACCTATGGTTCTCTTCGCCGTAGAGTTCTTTATCTGTGTTGCGTAGATTCCCACCCGAGAAGACTCCTATGTAGAGAGGAGACCCATACATTGAGTTCGTGAGGAGTTCCAGCCAGAGGAATGACACATATAACATCACCGTTGTAGATTCCCCTGATCAAGAGGACGTCGCGCTTAGCACGAGAGACAAGCATATAAGAATTCGTACTGTTGAACATTTCAGTACAAACATGAATCAAATGTAAATTTCTTAGTCGAAACACAATTATAAAGAATAAAATTTGAAGCAATATATATATATAATTTGAATGGAACTAATATATTTTTATAAGTTCTACTAACAAGAATGCTCTATTAATTATTTTATACATATGTTTAGTACTTTTTCATCTTGAGAAATATTATATTAATAGAATTTTTTTATTATTTCATTTATAACGTACAATGTATCTTACGAGTTGCTATATTAAAAAATATTTCAATGAATATATTGTGTCTCAAGTTAACATATTTCGTTCAAAAATGGTTCAAGTCACGTGCATCACAAGTGCAAATGAACAAGTATAATAAAAAGAGAGGATGTTGGAGAAACATTCATTAGGCCTTACCATCCGAACAATTTTCCCTTCTCTCCAAAAATGTCCATCAAAGTTACACATGGTATAATCTTCTTTGCCATTCAATTGTTTGCTTAGGTGAGCTTCTAAAAAATTATTATCAATGTGTAAAAATAATTAAATTACAAAAATAAGATCAATAGATAATTTTTTTGTAGTCTACTATTACTTTTATGTAAAAAGCATGAAAGAAACGATCCAATTGTTGCAAGGATTCCATTGGATAAGGAATATAGTTTAATCACAAAAATTTAGTATTCGAAATAATTGATATACTGAACGACCATCGTAATTGTAAAAATTCATAGTTCATTGCATTTAAGATAAACAAAGGTACATAAAATATAAATACGTTGAGTGCATAGCTCTTAATATGCAAAGTGATGCATAATTTAGAGAAAATAAAAGTATAAATTAAGAAGGATGTCAAGTTATGCTAGCTTCCAGGTTTTCCTCATTTATACTTTGTTTAGTAGTGGTATTTGTTGGGTATAAATTGTTAGGATTATTTTCTTTTGAGCTCCACAATTGTCGGTCTGAATGTGAGGGTGAAAATCAATTTTTGGTTTTTTATTATTGTTTCTTATTTCTTTAATGTCTATTTTCTAAATTATGTGCAAGGCACGTGGGATGCGTCTATTAGTATAAAGTCAGAATTTTCATTAGATTAAATTTTGCAAGGGCAAAATGAACAATTAACCTTCGTTATAATTCCGAAAACAGAATTTCCAAGCCAAAGGAAGGCCTCCATCTTGAAGAGAAAACGAGCCATAATTACGACTATCACAGCCGCTACTCTCAAGCAGTAGCAGCAACATAAGGAGAATTTGAAGGCCACAATGCTGACCCCTTACGGGATTAACTACGCCGTTCATATCATCACCACCCACTTCGGCAATCTCGTTGCCGTATCTCTCTCTCTCTCTCTCTCTCTCTCTCTCTCTCTCTCTCTCTCGCTCTCTATACGTGCATCGTATGTGCGTTTGTAGTTATCGATACGTATCGTATAAATTCTAATTTGTGTTTTCTTCTTCTTCTTTTCCCTTCTGAGCTACAGAAAGTGTGTGAAACTCTGCTCCGAAGAGGACCCCTAACGTTGAAACTTCTTAATCAGTTCACAGAGCTCAACTCTCGACAGATCAACAACTCCCTGCTTATTCTCATCCAGCACAATTGCGTTCAAGCTTTCTCTATCGAGCCCGAAAGTGAGTGGTACATCTCAAATTTGGGCCCCTTTTCATTGATCATTAACTAGAAAAGAGTTGAAATGTAGTTATCGGTTGTAAAGAAGTGTGTTGGATTGCACAGAATTATGATTTTTGTAGTTTTGCTTGGCACATAATTATAATTTTTGTCACTCAGAACTATATACTGGATCATGTGGTGTAGACATGGCATTAAACAGTGGGAATGGAGTTGCATTTTGGCTCTTAATTACAAAAAAAAAAAGTTTCTTCCTTTGGTCAAACTCATAAGTTTATGGGAATTTGAGTACGTTGACTCAAATTCACAATCTCAGGGTGGATGACTACATCTGTACTGATCATCTTGTCAACAGAATATTTTGTTTTGTTCTTTTTACGTACGTAATTTGAATTAAAGTCTAAGACCTGGGGTGTAGAGTAACAATAAAGACGGGTTTTGAAGTCATTGGAGCTGGAATTGTAAGTTCCTTCCAATTCTGAATAGTTAAGAAGAAGAGTGAAAATTAGTTTTACTCAAGTTTTCCTAGCTCTTATAGCTTATTTAGGCCTATATCTTGTTTATATTCTGCCTTTTTTTTGGTTCCGGCACTTTGGCAACCATATTGTTCACGGTCTACCAGTTATTTGACTGGTGCAGTTGTTTACAAGCATATTGTGAGCTATTCCTCATAATTTGTTATGTAGGTGAACTAGGCGTTGTACCCAAAACTGAGATTGAATACTTGGCCCTGTTTGATAACATTCTGCACCGCATGAGATTTCCAAAGTACTTGGGAATTGTATCAGAGAAACTTGAGAAAGATAAAGATGTTAGTTCTTCTATCTTTGGTTATTATTATATTTCTTTCTAAGTTTCATGACCATGGTGAATTTAGTTTTATCTTTGGTTCATGTAGTGTGAACAACTTCTTGAGGGTTTGCTTCAAAACGGTAGGCTTACATTGCAACAAATGGTTGAGAGAGCCCAATCAAATAAATATGCAGGCAAGTCTCTTGAGAATGTATGTGATTCGTTTCTTAGCCTGTTGAGTATGTTTGCTGCTAGTTTCTTTGTACAATATTACATGATATTGTCAAATGCATGTCTTTAATGCCGACCCAACGGCGCGAAAAAATTGCGCTGATGAGGCCATAAATGCTCAGGCTTAGGCCTCCAATTGTTAAATAAAAATGACAACAGTTGGTATCATTGGTCAAACCTGTCAAAGTTTCGGTGGTTGGTGAGCTGATATACAAGTGTTGAATGTCATTCTAACTATAATGCATCTATAATTGGCCTGTTTGTCTATAAGCTTCCTCATTCTCGAGAACTTAATGTGATGAATGGTCATTGTTCCTCTAGGATAGTGCATTTATATCATATCCCCACTGTAACAAAAAAAAGTAACGTGACCAGCATAGCAGTTGGTTTTGTATGGGGAAGTTGCTGTTAACACATGTAATTATGATGATCTTGACGTTCTTCAGACACGTTGGTTCTTTCATATAAATGGAATTTTTATTTCAGGAAACCGTCCACTGCCCGACGCTGTACGAGAAAGCCTTCAGAAACTCTTGGCTGCCCGTTTTGTTGAACGTTGTCCAGCCGCTGAACCAGTTCTTTCAGCTGGAGTTATGGAAGAAACTCCTGCTAGAAAGCGAGGTGCAAAGTCTGCTAAGGTAACTGCTGATCTGTGTCAGACTTGTTTTAGCTGATTCTAAGTGTGGGTTACACACTCAAGCACCCATTTGGATGCTCGTCTCTAAAATATAAATTTTATTCAGTTTCTGGACATAAGATACTACTGCATTGGGGATCATTTTGTCTTAGACTCTTAGTTCTTTGGTGATTTTCCATAATTGAGAGTTTTGATGCTGACTGATATATATGTGTAATGTAATTTGGTGCTTTTTCTGTCAACATGGTCTATGCATATTAAATTAAACCTTGCTTGTTTTCACATCTCTTGAATATACTAGATTGAAATTGGAGTGGACATATTTTAATATGCAACCTTGTCTTGTCTGGACTTCCCAATTAAACTGGTATATGTGTGGTTGATCCATGTTTACTTTCAATTTCTGATTCTAGTGTGGATCGTAAGCATTTTTAAAACTTGATAGTTCCTATAAAAATAAAAATAAAAAGTTGATTTTGCAGATGTCAGAAGTACCAGTGACAATGCAACAACGTGTGCTAGCAGCAGCAGTACCAACTGAAGCCATACGATTTTCAATCTCCGAATATAATATAGATGCTGAGAAAAGTGATCATCCTTCCCCTAGTACGAGTAATGGACAAAAGGTTGGTATGAGGAATGCTATTCTAATACCAGGTTTTATTTTATGTAAGTTCACATTTTTCTGTTTGTGTAGCGCAAGTTTAATTCCTTGGAGATAGATGGAGAATCAGAGGACGAGAACAGTGTAGTTCCTTGGCGTGCTAATTTTGAGGAATTTACACGATGTCTTAGGCATAAGGTTGTTATCCTATCACATAAAAGATCTATATGCTCTATTCAAGTGAATGAACTTAAACATCAAGATTTCTTACTCCTGGCACATTATGTGCTGCTTTCTTTAATGCTATAGCTTTTTTTGCTTCATTAGAACTATCATAATGATTTGTTTAATCAGACTATTATAACGATGAAAAGGCTGGTAGTCCCTGTAGTAATCATTAGATTAACCTTAGTAAATCTATTGTATAATTGAATATATCTTTGTACTGGTTAATTATTGATTTTGTATTCATCGAGGACAATTTTGTAATAATAAAACAAAGTACTTTACAAACTTTCACACTATTCCAATATTTGGTATGAAATGAACATTTAAATGAAAGTGGAAGCATATATTAACTGTTAATTAGTTATAATGTGTCGTCAAAAAAATTGTATTAATGTTAGATGCTAATGTTTTAAAGAATGTGATGGACTATATAAATTTAAAAAACATACACATACAAAGCTTTGAATTATTTTGTTTCAGTTTCAAAAGTAATCTGGACGATTTTAATAAGAGTTGTCTTTCTTTAGCGTCCAAAAACGTACACATACAAGGCTTTGAATTCTTGTGGAAGAAGAGGTGTAAGTAGATAACTTTTAAATACAATCGAGTCCCATTAATGATTTGAATCAAATTAGATGTATCAAGGATGTGATATTTAACTTTAGTGAAGGACAACTTAGGAATTATCAAGAAATAGGTGGATAATATGGTTTTAATTATTTAAATATGTTACCCGAAATTCTACATTTATATATATTTTACAGATTTTGGCAGATATCTTTGTAGTGAGATATACCCTGTTCCTTTTCTATTAGGCCTGCATTGAGAAGGTGAGATCACAACATGATGACGCAGCTGCAAATGTCTTGAGTGCCATCCTGGAGGCAACTAGAAGTGCGGAAACAACTGTGAAAACAGAAATTACAGGTAATCCAAATTTCTAAACATTTTGTTCTAGGTTTGCAATCATTGTTAGTTTTCTTTCCTCACTTTGAGCCTTAGATCCTTAATGGTTTTTTATTTCTTTGCAAAGTTCATAGGAAAGTATACCTATCTTGATTTGTTGTGGGGCTGTGTTTTACTACATTGATGAAAAGCATGTCTATGTGAGGGAAATTTTGATTATTATATAATCTCACGTTTGAGTTGAAGTAGTTTCTAGTAATTGTATGTAAAGATTTTAATTGTGGTGAACGATAATGCAGGCAATTTGGCCAATGATCTTAGGAACAACCATAGAGCACTTCTATTATCAGTAACCATAGAGTGATTTGGAAGGGAAAATTACAAAATGATACATAATAGGGGCATATATTTAACTTTTGTTCCTGAAGAAACTAAATTTTGTTGAGAAATACTAGTACAAGCAAATGGTGAATAAGAAGATCCACCCATGAATGGACAAAAAAAGGAAAAAAGCCTCCAACAAGAAGCCCAAAGGTATGAGGTAGTAAGGGTGAAAAAAGTGTAGTTCTTATCAAAGAAAAAAGTGTGCAATTCACCCAAAATCCAATACAAAGCAGAGAATAAAAGAACAAGTATAATTTGTCATTCAAAAGCCAAAGAATTTAAGAGAATGAGTATTCCTGAAGTTTTTTTGAAGAAGTAATTGGTAAAGAAACAAAGTCTTTGCTATCTCACTAGAAGTCAATGATCAATATTATCAGCCTTGTTTTTCATACGTTCTTCTATTCCTTTCCAACCCAATACCGCACCCAAAAAATTGACAGCATTAAGATGTACTACACAACTATTTCCCCTGGATAGCTAAATGATTTATGACACAACTGTGATTTGAAATCTGGTTCCTAATCTTTGTCCCTCAACTACCAGTGTCAAATGCCTTCTTCTGTGTCATTGATTATAAAATACTTTGCAGGGCCCTTGTCATTGGATAATGTTTATGAAGAGGTTATGAAGAATGAAGCAGGCCGTACTATGACTATAGAACGTGTCAGAGCTTCTCTTGCTGCATTGGGTTGTTCAGATGATTATAGAATTGGTATGGTTTGTTCTCATTCTATATTCTTCTTGTATTGGATTGGAATGTAGTTTTTCTGTGTGTTTAACTGTTTATAATATGACTGAATTTACGTCTATTGATATACTTCATTTGTGCAGATATAAGGAGTATCATCGAGCAAGCTCAGCATGAGGAGGTCGTTTCCCTTTCTAATATACATCTCTTCTTTCTTTTAATTTGTTGTGGACTTGATTTGGAGTTTTTTAAAGTACAGAATTTATGTTTCGAGATGGATTTACTTGTTTCCTACGTGTAGGTTGAATCAATTGTGTTGAAACGATATGGAAGGGATGCTTATAGAATGTTTAGGTTACTGTCGAAGGATGGACGCCTGGTTGAGACTGATAAGGTATTAAGTTTCTGTTGAGAAACATCATGATTTTGTCTTTCATTTGCCAACCTAGAATCGAAAAATACAAGTATATTTACGTACATTGATACATTTATTTTTATTCCTTGTTATAGTCAAAATGATACTTTGTTTTACCCAAATAGACATCTTTTGGCAACCTTTAGTCCTGTTCCTTCGATAGGGGTTATGATTCATTGAGTAGTATGACCACTGGGTTCATTGAGTAGTTTGACACCTATTTTACATACAAAATATACAAATTTTATTCAGATATTATGGAATGCTGTTAAATCCTCTTGGAAGCTCAAAAGAGAATAAGGTGAAGGATTGCCTTCATCCTTAAGAAAGATCCAATAAGAGCTTTTGTTTAGATATTATTGGCTCTGCGATCTCTGGCTTCAATCAACTGCAATAATTTACCTTGATCAAGATTCTTAAGTTTTGTGATTAAGATAGGAGAATCAATGACCTTTCTTCTAACACTATGCTTATTGTGGTACGACAAACTAGTTTTTAGTTACATGAAATGATTCAGATGAAGTTAAGTTGTTCCTACATTAAAGAAAAAAGAAGTTATGTTGTCTGTGCTTCATACATTTAACATTGTTTTTTTTGCTGCTTGCTGGGCTGGATCTTATTTCCTCTTGTAATATTTAACTTTTCTACCCTGGGAAGTGAGAAGTGATTATTTTATTTGTACTTAATTATAACTAATGAAATTTGTTCATTTGACTCTGCAAAAATAATGCTATTTCTTTTCTGTAGATTTCAGATAGCACCTTCGTCGAAAAGAAGGATGCGCCCATGATTCTATTCAAATTGTGGAAAGATGAGTACTTGCATATGGAGGTAAACTGATTTCCTGTACATGAATATGTACTTACACGCATATAAGCACATAATCCATGTATATGTACGTTTCTGGATCTTTTAAGGATCATATGTGAATTTGAATTATTTAATATTGAATGTAATGATGATGGCTTCTGGGATCATTTCGTTAAAAGAGTTAATCTTCCTTGCAGAAAGTAGTTGTAACTGGACCAAGACAAGCACAATTAATGTTGTGGAAAGTGAATAAGCGCAATCTTTGGGAACATGTGTTAGATGAGATGTTTCATGCTTCCTTGAACTTGTGTCAACGTCTAGCTTTTGAGCTGGAAAAAGAGAAAGAGGTTCGTCCGTTTCAAAAAACTGTCTAGTTTCCTTTTCCTTTGGATTAGTATTGAAGTTTTTGGTTTCTTTTTGCTGTTTTTCAATCATGTTTTATATCATGCAGTTTTCAAAAGCTTTTGCAGAAGCGACTCTGTACTTTGAATATGATATTTGATCTATAGTTTTTGTTAATGAAGATTTTGTTCATCACTTGATGATATTTTTTTTTTGATACATAACTTAATAATAGCGATTTTTTTTTCATTTAGAGATTGTCATGATTCATTCAAGATTATTTTTTTCAGTCTAATGCTTGAATATTTTTCATTCATTTTTTTGGTGATATATAATTGCTGATTGTTTACAGCTTTTGACACTCCCACCTGACAAACGAAGAGGGCCACTCGAGAAGAGATACTCTCGTTTGAGAAGCGTTCGTATACTCCTGGAATCATCGTTGTTCAAGCTCGACGATTCTCTGATGCTTTTCCATGACTTCTGAAACGCCAGGCTTTAGTAAGTGTTTTTTATTTTGGATCATTTCTTAAATTTATTGAATTCTTTTACTGCAATTCTTCCGTAAACTATATCAGTGTTCACAGAATAGGAGTAGAAAATTTTTGGAGGAACACCACTTCTAGACCCAAAAAAAAGAACATAGTTGTATTCTGTTAAAGTTGGGATGTCTTTGTTTTGGTATTAACCTAAAATGATTGTTTTCTATAAATTTCTTTGATTTTCAGCTTTAATATTATGAGCTAGTGGCCCAACCGCCACCATTTTTTTTACATTGGAAAAAAGAAAAGAATTGCAGAAGCCTCAAAGAAATTTACTGACTCAGTATTAAACAAACAAAAACAGAAGAATTCCATTGATCTTTTAATTATGCGTTGTTACCTCAGCCATGACATATTGGTGTCTGTAAATTTGTCAAAAGCAACCACTCCAAGAAGCATGTCCCTACCAATTCTAAGACAATGGTTCAAAGTTTTACTTTGTTTTCTAGCCCTTGGACTTGAAATAAGAAAGAGAGAGCTAATATAAAATTATTAATAAATAAATCTTCACTTTTCTCCTAAGGTGAATATAAAGTTATGGCTTCCTAATCCTTATCATGAATGATTTTGTACATATTATGTCTAAACATAAATTTCTCATCGAAGTTAGAATAAAATTTTTTGACCAAGGTCTTATATGATGGGTGGAGAAAACTAAAAGCCAATGGCAACGACGTACTTAGCAAGTTCATCTGCAACCATATTACACTTTCGAGAAATGAAATTAACAACACAGACCGAATAAAATGAAAGCGATTGACAAACATCCATAATGACATCTCCTTCAGGAGCTAAGGACAGCAAATTCGAGCGCAGAGCATTGCAAAGACTCAAGTTGTCCGACTCCGCAACAGACACTGTGAAAGAGCTCTCTTGGGTAAAGAAGCGAACTCTTTGAGAAGAGCAACACATTCAGCAAAGAAGCGAGCTCAAGAACATCCCAAAATCAAGAGCATGTGGTAACCATTACACCAGACGAATCACGAATAACAAGCCAGAATGAACTTTGTAATGCACTTCCGATATCACACGACATAAAATTTCAGCAAATTCAGTTCTTACCTCCAGTTTTTCCCCATGCAGATAGATGTTTAACCCCTACAAATGGCCATGATATAGAAACATACAGTACTAAATACGCCATTCTGTTCAGTCATGTTCATTGCTGAGATTTCAAACTACTAGAAAATTCTCCTGTCTGATTTCTACACTTTTCAGAGTTAATACCAAAGAAGGGCGTTCTAAGTCATATACGACCATGTGAGCTTCAATAAAGCTGCAATTGTAATTTACCCATTAAATAGGAAGTTAATTGTATACAAAAATCCATCTTATAACTAATTACAGATAATAACAATGACTAGAGTTCGTGCTAGCGGTTTTAGTACTGAACGCAGTTTGTGTAATCAAACGAGACGGTATCTCACAGGTTCTTCTTTCTTTTCTTTTCTTTTCTTTTTTATTTGAAGAGAATATTATATTAGATTTCACGTTTTCTTTATCAAATAGATTTCACGTATCATGACGACTATAAATGTTGGGGAAGAACATTATTATTAATGATAATATCCTAGATTAATTAATCATTGAATTCATTACTTGACTGACGAATCTTCCTTTTTTACGAATTTGGATTCTTCCCAACTGTAGAGAGGTTGTTTGGTGATTGTGACTCATTCGATCTGAATTGGATGGCTCGAACTGCCAAATTTTCTTATGCTTTTATACATATATTTTTTTGGTTTTGAAGTGCTGATCTGGGTCATTCAGATCTCACTAGACGATCCAGATCAAACTTCTTGTTTGTCATTGCTCAACAGACAATCTAAATTCCTGTTTTACATCTTTTTTTAGAAAGGCAAGTTTTAAAGTACTATACAGCTCTCAATACCGTCATGATTTGATACTATAAGTGACTTTTGAGATCGCACACTCATGTCACAATTAAAAAATTGATTATTTTCCTCTCTTTTTCCGTGCATGATTTGAGACTATACATCATCAACTCATACTACATACTATTTTTTTTCAAAAAAAAAATCTTTAGAGGTATTTATGATTCTTTTCTTAGTTTGCTAGATTGATTACTTCCCTCTATTATTAGGATTTTTTACGATAGTTGTATCGTAGAAAAAGGAAAAAGGCGACTTAACTACTAGAGAAACTAAATTGTAGAAAAAGGAAAAAGGCGACTTAACTACTAGAGAAACTAACAGCTAGATAAATATTATTAAATAAGAGAAAAAAAAATAAAACAAAAAAAGTTAAGTACAAGATTCGTATCGTAAAAAAATCTAATGTGAGACTTTTATATAATATAAGGATGATCCAAAGGTGAACAACTTTAGTATGGTACCTATCTAATTCTATTATGAACAATTTCCCTCGAATCTAAATATACGTCAAATCATCAACAAACTAAATTTACATGGAAAAAAAAATCTTTTATGGGAGCAAATGTTAAGGTCTACTATCGAAGTTTCTCGGATTAAAAAGTAAAAAAGAAATGAAGAGAATGACAATGGCCAAAACAATTTTTTTTGTGAAATTATATTACACCAAACCCATCGTCTTTTTGGGTATGGATATTTAGCAAATTAGCTTAACCATCTATGTGAATCAATCTCGCCATATTAAATGATAAAAGTAATTTAAGTAATTATAAATTTATAATATCTCTAGAGATATCGAATTCGGGTTACTGTAAAAAGGAAAAACGAAACGCAAAAATAAAAGGGAAAAGAAATCGTGTTTCCTGTTGTGGCATGAGTTGTTGACCAAATCAAACTGGCAGACTAATCAAACATTCTTTGCTTTTCATCCTAATGAGGATCGTGCTATTCATTGCGCATGCAAAATATAAGGTAGAAAACCAAGACCAAAAGTTCTTCTGTCCAAATAAAAGAATGAGATCAAAGTTGACAAAATGGAATAAAATTGAGACACATATTAAATATGTTAAACAACTCAAATAGTTCAGAATTAGCACTTCCACACACACCAATTAACATTGTTCAAAGCCTAGTCCAAAAAAAAAACATTGTTCAAAGCCTAGTCCAAAAGAAAAACATTGTTCAAAACCTTAATTAGACCAAAATACTCGAAATCTATTCAAGTTCCGAGTCCAAAGTTTGGATTAAAATAAAATAAAGGGTCTTAAATTTGAACCCATTTTTCCTCTATAAATAGAATACCCTCTTCAATACCTATTTGAAAACCAACATAGAAAAAAAACAAGTTCTTTTGTTCTTCTAGAGAGAGAGAGAGAGAGAGAGAGAGAGAGAGAGAGAGAGAGAGAGATGGAGTTGTGGGGGGGGTTTTATGTTCTTAACATAGCAATGGTTATCCTTCTAACCTTCTTGTTTTTTAGAGTGCTATTTTCATGTTGGATTCTGCCTACCTTTGCATATAAGAAGCTTAGGAGAAATGGGTTTGAAGGTCCATCTCCAAAATTTCCTCTAGGAAATATTATTGAAATGAAAAAGATGATTACTAAAAGCTCTTCAAATGTTTCCACCATTCATGATATTCATTCAGCTGTTTTCCCTTATTTCGCTCGTTGGCAAAACTCATACGGTAATTAAGCCTTCTAAATGCTTTAAATAGGATAATATTAGCATTATTAATTTCTACCGTACTTCTCTTTTCCGCTTGTGCTTTACACAAAATATGTATAGAGATAGTTAGCTAACGGTATCAACAAGTATGTGTGTGTATATATATATATATATATATATATATATAGAGAGAGAGAGAGAGAGAGAGAGAGAGAGAGAGAGAGAGAGAAAGAGAGAGAGTTTCGATGTAATTTTGAAATCTAATATCATCTAACATTATCGACAACCATAAAAAGACTTTGATCATTATGAAAAAATGCCATTCTTTGTTGATAATTGATATGCTTTGATTACTTTGTGATTTATCACATTTTTAATTCCCCGGAAGAATAGATAATTAGAGGCATTGCAAGTTTTATTTGTGCTAAACACTCTAATAATCTGGAATTATATACACTCCTCTTACACCTCAACGTCTCCCGAATAAAAGTTTTCATTTTCTTAGGAGTTCATATATTTGTTGGTAGAATTCAATGAATTATATTTTCTGTATTAATAGTATAGATATATATATATTATTAATAAAGAATGGCATTTTTTGATTCTGACGTGCATATATAAATAATGTTTTATGGATGGCAGGGAAGATGTTTATATATTGGTTAGGGACAGAGCCATTCTTATACGTCGCAGAAGCAGAGTTGCTAAAGAAAATATCAGCAGCAGTTATGGCAAAGCGTTGGGGAAAGCCTTCTGTTTTCAAAAACGATAGGGAACCCATGTTTGGCAATGGCTTGGTTATGTCTGAAGGTGACGACTGGGTTCGTCACAGGCATGTCATTACTCCTGCATTCAATCCCACCAACTTGAAGGTTTTTGCAATTTCCTCTCAATTTTCTAATGTTTTATAATTATTTTGATTCTTATTTATTATTTATTTATATTTTTTCCACTTGATCTTGCTGCACCAATACCAATACCATATGTCATAAACACGAACCATCATTCATTC
Organism: Datisca glomerata; assembly: GCA_003255025.1. Taxonomy (NCBI): domain Eukaryota; kingdom Viridiplantae; phylum Streptophyta; class Magnoliopsida; order Cucurbitales; family Datiscaceae; genus Datisca; species Datisca glomerata. The sequence goes on from QANY01005060.1 coordinate 367,546, forward strand.
TGGACTATGTTGTAAATTAATTATATTTAACGTTAGAGTCTAACTTTATTGTTAGACAAGTAATAATAATATTACTTACCTAGTTCATACTTTCACCACAAAAATTATAAGAATTCTTAAACTAAAATCATTTGTTGGCTCCATCATCTTTAATTCCTCTCTTGCAAGTTGACATGCTTAGTGTTTCTTTTCTCTGCTTGTAGCGTTTCTCTTTTATTTTCTCATTGTAAGAGAATATTTTTAGGCTCCAAGAAAAGCTTATAAGCCAGTTCCGGTAAATGACATTAAGTATTAAGAAAACCCAATATATAGAAAAATTAAAAATGGTTTGCAATTTTTTTTAAGAACCTACTGCTCAAACTTGATATACTATTAGTTTTAGGTAATGTTTACGTTGTCATATTTATATTTGACTTTGATTCTCTCTCATTCCGATGTTTGTGTGTGTTTATCTCTCATTTGATAAAAGAACTTGATCATATTATGGTCACCTAAAGAAAGAATCAATAAGAGTTTGACTAGCAATTATTTACTATCATGAATTCCAAAGCAATAATTAGTTTTTAGGTTAACAAAAAAACTATAAATTTGTATGGCTGTTCATACTCAATTCCTATTTCCCAGTGATTCACTTTGTGACCACTAAAAATTGTAACATACGTACTAAGTAACATAAATTATTTACTTGTGCATTAGGCAATGGCAAACTTAATGGTGGAATCCACAACCCAAATGCTAGAAAAATGGGCAAATCTTATAGATTCAGGCCACCCAGAAATTGATGTAGAGAGAGAAATCACAACAATTGCTGGAGAGATAATTGCAAAGACAAGCTTTGGCATTAACTACAAAAGTGGCAAACAAGTGTTTGAGAAACTAAGGGCATTGCAAATGACACTTTTCAAAACGAACCGTTTTGTTGGTGTCCCATTCAGCAAGTATCTGTACCCTGCAAAAACCCTAGAGGCTAAAAGACTTGGAAAAGAGATTGACAGATTGTTTTTGTCCATCATATTAGAAAGAAGAAAATTAATGAAATTAGGGCACAAATTCCAACAGGATTTGCTTGGTTTATTACTTCAAAGAAATAATGTTGAAGATCAGATGGGAAAGACATTGAGTACAAAGGAATTAGTTGATGAGTGCAAGACATTCTTTTTTGGTGGACATGAGACTACGGCTTTGGCTATCACTTGGACTTTGTTACTATTGGCAATAGATCTTAAGTGGCAGAATTTGTTGAGAGAAGAAATTAAACAGGTGCTTGGAGATAAATCAGACATTGATTTCACCAAGCTTGGTGATCTAAAGAAGGTAAATATATTATTTACAAAAATATATATTTTTGGTATATTTCAAGGATATTTTCGCGTAAATGTTTCTGCATGTGCATATGATAGTAATTTTCCATGTCTACTCTTAGTTCTCCCTCAATGATTAGAAATCTCGCTTAATGCAGGATGTGCTTGTACTTCTAAATAGTTTTATTCTCCTTCAACCAAAAAAAAAAGATAATGATTTCCAAAAGCATTTTATGAAGCACTTATTTCCTAAGTATATTCTTCATCTTAAAAACAATTTAAAACATGTAGTAAAAGAAGTTGTTTTAAATTAATGGCTAGCTCTAGCTAAAAACTCTCTCAAACACACCTACTCACAAAGCAATATATTTTTCTAACTGAATAATTAAGATATTCTTTTTCTCTAATACTAATCATATAGTGTGTGCACACAAAATTTTATCCATAGCGGTTGAATTGTATATATATGCCTTTTCTATGTCAATTAGTAATCAAAATCTAATTTAGAAATCGATAAATTATGCAGATGGGGTGGGTGATGAATGAAGTACTCAGACTATATCCATCAGCACCAAATGTACAAAGACAAGCAAGAGGAGAAATTAAAGTGGATGATGAAATTACAATTCCTAATGGAACAAACATGTGGATAGATGTAGTAGCAATGCACCATGATGAAGCCTTATGGGGAGAAGATGTGAATGAATTCAAACCAGAGAGATTTAAGGACGACTCATATGGTAGATGTAAGCATAAGTTGGGTTATTTGCCATTTGGGTTTGGAGGAAGAATGTGTGTTGGCAGAAACTTGAGCTTTTTGGAGTATAAGATTGTCCTAACCCTAATTCTCTCTAGGTTTTCATTTACTCTCTCTCCTTCGTATTCTCATTCTCCATCTATTATGCTCTCTTTAAGGCCTACCCGTGGATTGCCTCTTATATTTCAACCTATTTATTAGGCTTAGCCAATTTAACCCATACACAACATCAAGTGTATATATAGTTTATAGGAGTAGTAAGTTCAATTCTTTTATTGGTTCAAATGAGTCATTTATGACCGAGTTCCGTCCGAACAGTTGGCTAATCCCTCGTTAGATTCAAATTCATTATTTGTAAGTCAAGTTAGCCTATTCAATCTCCAAGTTAGCCTATTGGCAACACATCTCACTTTCTACCAATCAATGCACCCTAATTACTTTACTTCTTGTTTGACTTATGTTATATCATTCTGAAATAAAATTATATTCATAATTCGTTATATACTGATCTCTTGTCTAAATTAACTTAAGAAGTTTATTTGGCTACGTTGGCATACCATTGTTGTATCATATTAATTTTTTTTATCGAATTACATTACAGTGTATAGTATTATGATGTTTTGTAGTAAAAATTGTGCTCCGTTTGGTATTGGAAAAAGATTAATACCAAGAGAAAAGTGTGAACTTCTCTTGATTGAGAAAAGAAGATCCCAAAAAACTGAGAAGAAGAAATAAGAGTAGAGTAGAAGAGAAATGAGAATGCTTAGAGTATATTCTCATTAAATGAAAACTCTATACACACGATTACAATACATATAGAACTAATAAGTAGAGATAGAGAAACTATTGTCATTAAGGGAATGGTTACAATACAACTGAATAAGTAAGCTAAATTGTATCAGTCGTATAAGTTCTTGCATCAATCTTGCATAAATCTTGATATGCTATAAATGTAAGTTAACATCCCCCCTCAAACTGATGCTAGGTTAGGGAAGCATCAGTTTGGATCCGAGACAAAAGAACTGAGAGAATTATAACACTTTGATAAAGGTTTTTGCAAGCTAATGCTGAGAGCATATATAACTGACAACAAAGTCTTAGCAACTTTCTCCCTCATGAAATGAAAGTCTATATCTATATGTTTAGTCATGGCATGAATATTTGATTAGATGCTAGAGATATTGTTGAGTATCACACCACAATTGAGGAGGTACAGATAAAGGAATATGCAAACTCTTTAGAAGTTGTCTGATCTAGGAAACTTCAACTGTAGTGTTAGCAAAAGACACTACAAGAAATATAACATTCTACAAGAGGCAAAAAACCCTGTGACAGCCTCTCATATTAAAAGTTCACATTTTTCATAAAGCGCGATGCTTACTGTGAGAAACCACGTGGTCTCTCACTTTTTACATAGAGTTTTTCGATTCTTGTAAAACGTTGTTGAATGTATTCAACATGTTTTTTTAATTCTTGTGAATTAACATTCACTGGTATTTTTATATCCATAAGATTTTTTTAATCTCATTGATATAGTTTCTATTATAAATTATGTCTCTTATATAAGAGATTTTCCTGGTATTTTATAATACTATTTTTTGCAATCAATTTATATGCACATGTTTACTTACATATTTAAACATTCAAAATTAATACATTACTAGACTAAAAGGCATTTAAACATCATTTAATTTTCATAAAATATTATCCAAAAGTATCATCTAAAAGTATTAGTACTTAGTCTACTAATACAACATTCGTTTCAAAAAATAAAAAGCATCTAAAAGTTTCACAGATGCTATAAAATAATTTCAAATTTTCATTGCTACTCTTCAAAATTTGATGTCATGTTGAAAACCTTCAAGGAATTGTAGGTCCTTCATTTTAAAGAATAAATTATTAACTTAAAGGTAATTTCACATTGCTCACATCATCAATTTTTACTTTGTGAAAAAATAATACTGCGTATTTTCAAGCACACTATATGATTTTTTAGAATCGCATAGTTAAAACATTATTAATACCAAAACGTTATCATTTACTCTCTTTTTTTACCCCCTCCCCCTTAAGCGCTTGATAAATTAATGCTGAAAACTAGACTCTAAATAGCCGAAGACTTCATGAGCTCATGAAACTGATTTATTAAAATGATATCATCTTATACATCAAAGAATAATGTACAGTTCATTGCACTTTCTGGTCAAAATGAAACCAAGGAAGATTTTAGTTTCCATTCTCATTATACCTTTGATCACATGATCACAAACTCACATAGTAGCATAAAAATTGATCCAAATTGTTCATCTATATGTCTATCTACTGTTTTAGGCTCCACCATTTATCCAATAAAATAACCATTCATATCTCTTTCTATTTTACTACTTCTAACTATTCATAAATAGTCCTGCAAATAAGCTGACACTTCTAATTCAGGCATTCCCTTAATTAAACACTAGTACAGCTATGACTTAGGCAGATATCAGAAAATTCAGCAGCAAAACCAGTAGTACTAGATGATAAAAATACCTCCAGATACAAATCTAACCCAAAATAATAACTCCCAGATTAACAAATATAAATAATCTATATTACTTTAACTCCTAATGCAGTACAATAGTACAAATAGAAATAGAAAAATGATTAAATCTTACCACAATGAACTTTATCAGCGAGCCATGCAATTATAGATCCTAAAACATCTTCAATGGAGTCATATAAGAATTTGTTCTCCATAAAAATCTCTCGGTTTCTTTGCCACATCAACCCATACTCTCACAGTATTAGGTCTGAGGGGAACATGATGAACAAGATCTGTAGGATTATTTGATGACCATCATCCTTCAATGATTACTTCCCCCGAACCAATCCAATCCAATAATTTACATTTGCTCAAGTGTGTTGCTATATGAGCGTTGACACTCTATCAATAATTTTATTTGTATGTTTATCAGTTTTTCATATTGAAGAACCACATTTTGGACATGTCTCCAGATCTTCCATCTCTTTTCTAAACAGACATCAATCATTCACACATGCATGAATTTTTGTATACCCCAAATTAAATTGTTTAAGAAATTTTTTCAGATTACATGGTATTGTATAGCACATTTTCATGCGGTAACATATCACCCAAATTCTCTAAAAGAGTATTGAAACTCTTATTAGTCCACCCACTTACAGCTTTTAGTTTGTAAAGAGTCACATTAGCTGATAACTTTGTACACTTTGTACACTTTGTACAACTTGGATATAAAGGAGTTCTTGCATCATCCAATGTTTTGCTAAAGTCCTCATCTTTTCGCTCAGAATGCTCCACATACTCTTCATCATGTTCATATATGACTCTGTATAAGTTATAAGCATCATCAATCGTGTCCATTTCATCTATTTCATCATCTTCATCATACCTAATAGGTTCTCCATGATGATACCAATTTGTATATGTAGGATCCATGCCTTTGATAATTAAATGCTTAAAAATATCATTAGGATATTAATGACTCATATTCTTACATTTCGTACAAAGGCATGGAATTTTTTCAGGATGATTTGCACTCGTCCGAAGCTATATTAGTTTGAAAGTAAAATCTAAGTACTTAAACAATATTTTTCAATACTAAGATTGAAATAGCGTGAGAATTAATTTTCATTACCTCTTACAATGCATCCAATCTTTATCCATCATGGAAACTACAACTATGGAAAACTAGTCTCTACTTGGCCTTGGGAGCTGCTTTGGTGTTGGTTATTTCAGATTTCTAAAGAAGACTATTAGAAGAATTAATCAATTGAAAAAAAGAATTAGAGGTCAGCAAAAGTAAAAGCTGTAGAAGAAGATAGAAATAACAAAGGGACGTTGGGGAAAAATGGAAATAAAAGTTGAAGAATAGCTGTAGAAAGACTCATATTTAAGAAGAGCAAGGAACAATCCTTCAATGGAAGCTTTAGTAGTGTATCATGAGATCTGTACATTATATGTACTGCCTTGTTTAAAACCAGTAGATTACAACCTTCTTGATTGGTTTCAATTTTGTAGGAGGCCAAGCAAGATGAATTTAATCCTTATTAATGTATCTTTAATGGAATGGAATAGTATTTGGTTATTATTATCAATAATTTGCATCATTTTTAATATTTATGAAGCCTAAAAGAATAAAACCCACTAGATTTTTTTACTTATAGATATGGTTCAATTAAGGAAGAGAACATATTACAGTCGCTTAAACATTAACTTGAGAATTTTTATTTCAAGATGGAGACTTCGCTGAAAATTTCCACCACTTTCTTAAACTTTTATTTCAAAAAGGCAATTAAATGAGTTCATAACGAAGCGGTAAAGAGTAGAGTCACAAAACAAAGACAGATTACAGGAAATTTCCACCACTTTCTCAAGCTTTTATTTAATGATTAAAACAAAAATTATTAAGATTTCTTACCTTCAAAACAGCTACTTTCAATGTTTATTATGCATGGCAGATCAAGCAGCTGAAAGGCACATTTCGGCAGAAAAGAAAATTACAGGTTCAGTCACAATCTCCATGATGATGCCAATTTGTATATGTAGGATCCATTCCTTTAATAATAGAAATTTTCAGATGAGAATTAGAGATTATACAACTCAAACTCATCAAGTTTCGGACTTAGTTAAAATCTTAATATGTTCAGACCTTTGGGCAGGTATGAGAATATATGGAATAGATCTAGAAATATCAAATACATTTATACAAGTCAATGCAAAATCAAAAATCTTATAGTAAACAATGTAATTTATACAACAAACCATCAATTTTTCAGTCTTTTCAAAGTTCTTGTAAAGAGTGAAGGATCCTAAGTCTCAATTCAACACTTATACATATTTGGGTTGCTTTATTATTTTTTTGTAAATGTTTCTTTTACAAATAAAAACTTGTTATAGATAAATGTATTATAATCAAAGAAAAACAAGCATACAAAAAGAAGAATTCTCCAATATAATAGCTCAGGTGAGCAAATGCTAGAAACTAGAAAAACCTGTAGACTCGAAATAAGAGAGTATTACTACCAAGAATTACACAAGCAACAATAATCAAAACTAAGATTACAACAAAAGTTAAATAGCAGCTAACTAAGCTACGCAAATGGCAAACAGGACAACACTGGAAGCTAGAAAAACTATACAGCTACACAACACCCATTAACAACTTTGGTAGCACCCTTCTCATTTCCGACCAATTACTAAAATATGGCTAAACCAAAAAAGAAGGCCACCGGCATACTAGCCACACAACTTCTCCCTTCATGAAACTTTTATTTTTTTTCTCTTACAACTACTACATAAGCTCAGTTCTAACACAAAATTACAAAACTTTATAGAGAGATGAAGATCAATTCTAACAGATGAAGGCAAGAAACACGAGTGATAAAATGAGTGAAAATCTTACTGTGACAAGCTTTGCTATAGCAAAGGAGACAGCCCAGCATCAATTAGCTCTTGATGCAAAGTATGGCTAGTGAGATTGAACAAACCAGCCCATTTAATCATCTCATCAACAGAAGTGAAGGACATGCAAAGACTTAAAAATCAGAAGTGAAGGAGATCAGAGAATCAAACCTAAAAATCAATGAAAACCCTAGTTCGCTCTATCTTTGAACGAGAGAGTGAGAGAGAAGCTAATCAATGAGCTATGCTCTTTCTTCTTCGTCGAAGGCCTAGCCCTAGGTCATTTGAGAGGGAGCTTCTCTGATCTGAAAATGGAGAGAATATCAAGCGAGTACTGAGAGAGCTCGAGAATGAAATGTCGAGGATCCCCAATTTTTACTCAAGTCCTGCTTAAGTCCCGCATCTATTTTACCTCCCACTTTTTTTTTACTTTTAACATGAATAAATTTTACTCGATTCTTAAAATCTCTTCTTGTTTTGAATTTTTAACAAGATGAGATTGTAAAACTTGTATTTTAATCCTGTCGAATGTCATATTTCTTATAGTGAAATTTATATTCAACATATGTGGTAGATCATGCAATAGTGGACTGCTTCTTAGTAGACTATGAGATAGGATTAGGACCAAGAAACATAACTAAGCCTGATGTTGACTTTTTGTCCCTTGAATCACTTGTCCAATTTACATCATTGAATGTATTTACATAAGTCTTCCTTCTAAAAGTTGATTCCATAGTCGTATGTGCCTTTGAGATACCTTAGTATCATTTTAACAGTAGAGAAATGGATAAAATTGGAAGTGTGCATGAATTGACACACTTTATTGACAGTAAAAGTGTTGTCAGGTCTAGCTAAGTTTAAGTATTGGAAGCCTCCAACTAGAGTTATGTGTTGTATAGAATCTAATAAAGGAGAAGTTTAAATATCATTAAAACTGGTATTAAGGATAAGAGAGTTTTACATTGTTTAGCACTAGCAAGTTCACCCTTATCTAGGAGATCTAGTATGTGCTTCTGTTGGTGAACAAACATTCCATTTGAAGATTGAGTAATATGTAATCCAAGGAAGTCATTGATAGCCCTTAAATCTATCATTCCGAACTCAATGTTAAGTTGAGTAATAAGAGTTTTGATGAATGATACATCAGGTGTTATTAGAATAATGTCATCTACATAAAGAAGAATGTAGACAATAGTAGAACCACTCGTGTAGATCAATAAATATGAATCAGTGGTGGAAGTAATGAAGCTCAAACTAAGTAGGTATAATTCAAACTGAGCCCTAGGTGCTTGCTTGAGACCTTACATAGACTTGTGCAGCTTACAGACATAATCAGGGTGAGTAGGGTCTAAAAGCCTTGATGTTGATTCATGTAAACTTCATCTTATAGAAAACCATGTAGAAAAGCATTTTTGTACATCAAGCTGATGTAAAGACCATGAGTTTTGTGCAAAAAAATAGATAAAAATATTCTTATAGTAATGGCTTGGTAATTGGGCTAAATGTCTTATCATAATCTAGGCTTATTTTTTTGTGGAAGCCCTTAGCAACCAATTTGGCTTTGTGTTGGGCAATTGGACCCTCAAGATGATGTTTTAATTTATAAACTCATTTACATCCATTTAATAGATTTAGCAGTAGCAAAATAAGATGTAGGTTCAATCTTTGATGATGCTACTATAATAGGTTGAGAAGATTCCGCGTAGACTTTATTATTTGTGATACATGATTTTGATCTTGTTTTTATAGGATGAGCACTATCTAAGTTAATAATATTAGGAACAACAATGGTAGTAGATAATGTATTAGAAATTCTTACGTTAGATTGTGATCTTGACACTTGAACAATTTGAATAAAAGGTAAATCTATACTAATAGAAGAAATAGGAATCATATTTCTGGTAAAATAGTTGAAGTATAACATGATCTAACAATAGAAGGAAAAGAAGGGTAGGAAGGAATAGTATTATGTGGACTAGACATAAAATGTGGAATCAAATGAGACAAAGTTGGATTAGGAACAATAGATCAATGATCATATACATAACATGTGTAACTATCTGATAGTGTAATTTTGTTATGTGCAAAAGGAAAAGCTTCTTCATCATAGATATGCTGCCTAGTTTTATGCATGTCATTAGACATTGGATTATAACATTTATGACCAATTTTAAATGAAGAGAATATCCTGCAAAAATACCCTGAGAAGATTTAGGTTGCAGCTTATGAGTGTGATAAGGTTTTAAGAGTGGATAACATGCACAACTAAAAACCTTTATGGGAGAATAGTCTTGTAAGTAGTCAAATAGCTTCTGAAATGGACAATATCGTTTAATGTTGTTGTTGGTAGTCTTTTAATGAGAAAGATAATGGTCGAGAAGGCATGATACCAAAAATGTAATGGAACACAAGCTTAACCAACATAGCTAGGACATTTTCTACGATATGCCTATGTTTCCTCTCTGATATACCATTTTGTTTAGTGTATAGAGACAAGATAACTTATGTAAAATACCTTAAGATGTAAGGAAATTATCTAAGGTCTTCTATTAAACTCTCCTCCTCCATCATGTATTAGAACTTTGAGCTTAGCAGATAATAAATTCTCAATGAAAGGCTAAAACTTTTGAATATACGAGAGACTTCAGATTTCTAAGTCATGGGGAAAATCCAGATGTATTTAGTAGTATTATCTATAAAAGAAACCTGGTATCTGAAACCTTCATAAGATATTGTGGGACATGATTAAGAGACTAAAAGGTAATTTTATCATTTTACATTGGATAGAACTTGAAACATACATCTTTGAGAAGAAATAAAAGGTATAATTGCTTTATGCAATACAAAAAGAAGTATTCTATCAATAGAGTGTCCTAGTCTATTATGTCAAAGTGAATGAGAAACTTTACTGGAAAGGTATGCAACAGAATATATTGATAGTTGAAGACTTAAAGTTAAATCTTTGACAATGTTGGAGGTAGGATATAGGCCATTTTTACTAGGTCATATGAAAAGTATTCTCCCTAATGCCTCATCCTGAATAAATAATCGGTCAGCGTAAAAAGTAAAAGAGCAATTATTATCTTGGCAACACTTACGAATAAAGAGAGTTTAGTATTAATCCTAGGAACACATAAGACATTTTAACAAATGTATGTGGGTTAGTAGAAATTTGACAACAACATGAGTGAGTTATGTCTAAAGTTTGACCATTTTCTACTGTCAATGAGTCCTCACCCTTGTATTCCTTAGATCATGTTAAGTTTGACAATTATGATGACGAGTGGGCAATACACTCAGTATCATAAAGCAAAAAAGCATGCTTTGAGTTATTAGAATTCACTGTAGAGAAATATGTTGCCAATGCTCTAAGTGTAGATGTCTCCCTTGGAATGCATAGTTCATCCTGTGATAATAATCTATGACAATATGGCCAGTATTGTTACAGATTTGACACATTGGTCTATGATCATTATTGTTTAAGACATAAGTTTGGGAAGAGAATTTGATACATTTTAAGTCAAGACGGAGATTTCATCATGCCCGAACCTTGTCCCTCGAGCCCGTCCCGCATGTTAGCCCGCATAAATGTATTAATATGAAAATTCATGTTCCTAAAATATATTGTTTTAAAAATAATTAATTTTTTAAATACCAATGTTGCAACTTGCAATACTTGGGGTAATGTTGCAACCTAGTGTTGCAATTTATAATATTATGGCTAGTGTTGAATTGCAACCCTATGTTGCAAGTCCCATCCCGTCCCTAGGGCCGTCCCTAGTCCCGATCCCGCAGGACGGGAACGGGATGAGGTTTTTAATTAGGGATGGGATGATCGTGACTCGTTGACTAGTCAACACCCCTTCATGATGGGACGAGATCCAGATGTACCCAAAAAGTTTTAGGATGAGACGTCCCATCCTGACCCGTTGATGATGCTTAGAGAGAAATAAAGCTGAAAAATCAACGAAGTTAGTCGTGGAAACATAATTTTGAATTTTTATAAAGCATTATGTCTACCTATGAATGGTTATACCAGCCATATTGTAGCACGACAAAGAAGTGATAACATAAAAGTAGTTATGCGGAAGAAATATATCTGCCAAAGTCATTTGAAGTACACAAACCTAGAAGAGTTAGAGATCGAAGAGCTACTTTAGTCATATGAGAAATTTTAGCATGTTTTAAGCCAAGCTAAGAATATAAAACATTACAAATTTAAGTGAAGCAGTGTGGTCACCCCATATGCAGATTACATAGTTATTTACATAAGTCACACATATCTAGGGGTGTTCATGGTTTCAGTCGATTTTTTGGTGAAAAATCAAACCAAACCAAAACTTCAGTTCAGCGATAAAACCGAACCAAACTTAATCGTTCATGGTAAAAGAATCGAACCAAACCGGTTCGGTTTGGTTTGGTATTATTAATTAAAAATAATTTTTAAATAATATTATTGAAAAACATAATATATTATTAAAGTTTTATTTCGGTTTGGTTCGGTTTTATAAGAAATTATATATTAAAATAAAAAAATAATATGAATTTAATGTTTCGCTTCGGTTTGAAAACCACCAAAATTTTGAACAGAAACTTCAGTTCTCTCATTTTTCTGAACCGAACACATATGAAGAACCTACCGAACCGGTTATTTTTTGTTTGGTTCGGTAGTTTCGGGATAATTTTGAACATCCCTACACATATCGTGGGTCAATATTGTAGTAATGTAGGATCACTTTGCTTTAGAAGCCATTGGGTTTAGATAATTTAAGAGTGAGTGTCCAGGGGGTCACTTATAATTGGGTATATATATATATATATATAATTGGGTATATTACTCCCACGTCATGTGTCAATTTTCATTAACTCTTATTATGTCGCGTGTCATTCAATATTTAATAATCTAATATTTAGAATTGTAATCTATTAAATATATAATAAATGTTGACTGATTCAATTATTTAATCTATTAAATATATAAAAATGTTAATTATATTTAATGCATAGTGTAAGAAAATTTATGATTTCACTAAATAATTCGAAACTTATGGTGATAATTGAAAGTTACTAAAACTATTCAATTAATTTTATGTAACATTTAACCATATAAAAAAAAATTTTACATGCAAATCTAAAACTTATATATTGTTCTTCTCCTTTATCCAAATTTATGTCGATTATACTCTATTTTAAACAAATTTAATATATTATTTTTCCTTCTCATCCAATTATTTTTGTCAAATTTACATATGTAGCGTGCCTTTTTAAATTCACATTAATATAATTCATATTACTATTATTGCTGAAACACATTATTAAAACAACATTATGTAGTTTTAACTATTAAACCTCTTCATTTTCCTATTAAACCTCTTCATTTACCTATTGAATATATATAATTAAGTACATTATGTAGTTTTTTAAATTTCTTTTTAATGATGCCATGAAAAGGGAATGTGAAAAGGTTTTTGTTACTATTCCTCAAAAGAATATATGACACTATAAATGTTCAACTATCTTACAATCTGTATTTTGTACAGTTTAATTTGATGTGGTAAGTATAATTCTTCATGTTTTCTTTTTTCTATTCATTGAGTTACTTTTTATTTTCCATGAATGCTTCAATTTTATTTATTATTTATTTATTATGTATTTATTTTCGTATCGTGTACTTATAGTAGTCAAGACGAGACTTTTACCCCTACTAATGGATTTTGGTCGTCCATCTTTATTTTAAAAACTTCATTGTTGCCTTCTAACCAAGCTATCATTTCCCCCTCATCAATTTTTATAATCTTTTGGCCACCAATTTTATTTCATTATTTATCTATTGTAAAATAATATCGAATTTTAAGTTTTCTATTTATATTTTAATATACATAATAGTAAGTAAGTTTGCTACATTTCTTTAGATTTGTGAATGACGATTATAATATATATCTTTAAATATACTTTCTTTTCTAATGTGTTCTGTTCATTTTTTTTATTATATTTATATGTTAACAATATTATTTTAAGAAATAACAATGAAAAAATCTCTTTTTTAAGTTTTGAACACAAAGTCCTATTATTGTAACTCATGTATCATGAGCCACTGTATTTTTTTTAATATAAGTTCAAACTATGTTAATTTTAAAATAAATATAATCTAAATTTGGCGATTAAATAAATACCTTATTTTGCTGCAAAGTCGGGTAATTTACTAGTAGCAAAGAAAAACTAGTGACCCCGGCCGCTTAGATCTTAAAAGATGTTAAATTTAAATTATACCCTTAAATTTTGATTGATTTACCATTTATATTTATGAACTTTAAAATCAATAATTTTATTTTGTTAATTTTAAAAATATGTGACATTACTTATTTTCATCCAATTTTTAACCCCTTGTCCAAACTTCTATTAAATCTTAAAAAAAGACACGTAAAACACAAACCAAACGAAAATCAAAACTCTTCCCCGAAACCAAGCCCCAAGGTCCGCGTGCTACTCCTTAAGAATTGCATCTCCTTTATACTATGTTAAAAGTGACACGAGTTGAGAAATATTTTTGGATATTTTTATCCATTCATAATTAAGCTATTCCAAAATTAACTTGTTACAACTTTCCATACTTGGTCAACACAAATAATTTTTCATACATTGAACTTTTTTAGTTCACTTTATCTCAATTTATATGATTCTTAGAACATGACTAATGATAATATGCATAAATTGGGAATAAGTAGGTTCTTAAAATTTGAATATTTGACGTGAAAAATAAATATTTTGACACGTGCTATGATACATGCATAACACGTGTAATTTTACTAGTTATTGAAAAGGTCATGTCCATGAAATTTTGATCGTCCGTGTAAAAAAATGGATGGCCATGTTCACTTCGGCACATGTGTCGAGGTGACAAGATAATTTTTTTTTCATTTTATCTTTTTCATACATTAAATATGAGCCGTCCATTCTTGAAATGGATGGTCAGATACAACAAATATTTCTCTTATTCTAAGGAACATGAGTGGATCCAAATCCTTTTAACTCAAGGTAAATGAAAATCCTTAGACCCTATACCTTTATTTAAGAATGGGGAGGCTCATGTTGAAGTTAATAGAAGCTTTAGGCTCTTGCATGTTTGTTCAAAAAAATGGAAAAAATCTATAGACAAGGCCAATAGAAAAATTTACGGTACTCTCGAAGTGTCGTACTCCCTTTAATGAAAAATTGACATTGGGCAAAAAATGTTAAAAATGATGATTTTTTGACACAATTTTTCAATTGAGAAAGTACGGTACTCCAAGACTAACATATAGCTCTGAAATTTTAAATGCAGGCCAGAAGCCTTAAAGGCCTTGTCAAATTTACATTATTACTTAGGTTAAAGAAGCAGTCTAGGGATATGGCCAACATATAGCCTTTTTTACTATACATTAGGAAAAAACTAAATGACAAGACAAGCGTCAGCAACCAAAGCCGGTTCTGACTCCCACCAATAAAAGACTTAAAACAAGAAATACTGAAGGGAGCTAACACATGAGCCAATTCATTACAAGTCCTAGAAATGTGAGAAAACTTAGCTCCATTCATGACTGAAAGAAGAGAGCGACATTTCTCACTAATTTGGCCTCGTTCCGAGAAGATTACCGAAGGAGAAGTAACAGCTTGCATAAGACTCAGGCAATCCGATTCAACTTCATTGATATGGAAACCCTTCACAAAATCCAGTGACAAGCCCTCAAGTAAAGCCATAGCTTCAGCTAACAAGGCCAAAAAGTAACCATCAAAACGTTTACAAAATGCTCCCAAAACCTGACCCTTGCAATCTCGTATAATACCTCCAATCACACATCGTCTCGAACTCATACTCGTGGCTCCATCAATATTAAGTTTTAAGCATCCCATCTCCAATATGCTCCGTGAGGAAGGATTTGGGTGTTGCGGAGGGGAAAGATTGTTCACTTCATTGGCTACTTGGCATTGTGAAATGAATTTTTCAATCCAAGCATTAATATTAAAAGCTGGATTAAAGTATTTCCCATGAATAGAGTGATTTTGGAATGACCAAATACTCCAACACAAGAGAACCACCCATGTCATTGAAGGGGAGTCTAAATGATAAAAAAATTACTGATATAAAATCCATCATGGGCCAACGTAAACACTGTTTTGGGAGGTAATTAAGCAGACCTACCTGCTGCCAAGAATCAGCAATCAGAGGGCAGAAAAACAGTGCATGGGCTATTGAGTCGAGCTTCCCACAAAAACTGCATTTATCATCAGCATTAATTCTCCTCTTATTCAGATTAACTCTGGCCGAAATTAGGTCCAAAGAGGCTCTCCACACGAAGATTTTAATTTTATTTGGGATCGTCAATTTTCAAAGCTTTTTCTACCACCAATTCCCCCCACCTCATTTGAAGAGGAAGAAGCTGAATTAATTGGAAGAGAGTCTCAGTTGGTACCCACTTCGCACCGAATAACAATTCTTACTATCAAAATGTCAACGCAATTTATCATTCCCTCCATTAGGAACTAAAGGGATAGATAATACTAGATCTACATCTTCATGGCCAAGGTGATGAGTGAGTGCTTCATAATTCCAATGGGAACCTAATATCAAGTCTGCAACTCTAATATCTGAATGCTTGTTGACCGATAATAAAGGCTAAAAAGTGGAGGGTCGCGGAAGCCACATGTCATGAAACACTCGGATCGAAGCCTCATCTCCAACTCGCCACTAAATACCTTTACTAAATAACTCCCTGCCCTAGAGTATACTCCTCCAAATGTATGAACAACTCAGCTTTAGATTGTAGGAGAGAAAATCTGATGAATGGAAATATTTTTCCTTAAGGACTCGAGCCATGAGGCTATCCGAGTTTGAGGTTATGCACCAACATCATTTCGTTAAAAGTGTTTGGCTGAGAATTTCCAGCGATCTAAAACACATACCTCCAAGACTTTTAGGATTACATAAGCTTGTCCAAGCCATACAATGAAGTTTCCTTTTACTAACCGAAGATCCCCACCAAAACCTCACCATTTCCATGCTTAACTCCAAGAAAACAGATTTCGGTAGACGAAAAACATTCATTTCATAGGTTGGAAGGGTCGGCACAACCGCTTTGATAAGGATCTCCTTTCTTGCTATAGAAAATTGCTTTTCCCCCCAACGATTCATAATCTTACGAGCCTTTTCTATTACAGATTAAATAAATGCTTCTTATTCTTACCAGTCCAAGAAGTCAAACCCAGATACCTTTCATGGCACCTCATGGACTCGATACTCAAAAAATCTGAAAGATCCATTCTAACATCAGTTGGAACATTAGGAGAGAAGGTCCTCACAGATCTATCCAAATTAATGTATTTCCCATATGCTCGCGAATAGCTTTCCAAAATTTGCTCGATAATCTGCCAGTTTTTAAAATCTTCCCTGCAAAAGAAAAGGCTATCATCCGCAAAAAACAAATGGGAAATAGAAGGGCCATTACAGCAGATTCTAGGATGGACTAGTTATTTCCATTGTTGTGATTCAACTAAGAGGACAGAGAAACCTTCAGCACACAGTAAGAATAAATATGGGGAAAGAGGGTCCCCTTGGCAAAGGCCACGCTGGGGAATTAAATTCCCATAAATCAAACCATTCACCATGAAAGAAAAAGAAACGGATGAGACACATCTAAAAATCAGATCAACCCTTGCCTCACTTAAGCCCAAACGTTTCATCATGGCCAAAATAAAATTTCATTCAACCCTATCATAAACTTTACTCTTATCTAATTTGATAATAGAGAAACCTCGTTTACCCTTCTTTCTTTTGTTTAGAGAGTGAATCATTTGAAAGGCAATGATAATATTATCCTTGATTAGTCTACCCTTCACAAAATCATTTTGCTAATCAGAGATAATTTCAGGTAAAATGCATGTCGCTTCGTTTCTTTTTGTCTAAGTTACTTCTTTTTTGTCCAAGTTTCTTTTCCTTTTGTCTAACTCACTTCCTTTTTCTTCTTTAAGCCTATAGCAACCGCTTTGATATGAGTTTGTAAATAACAGTGCACAAACTAATCGGATTAAAATCTGAAACATATTGGGGATTCTGATTCTTAGGAATTAAAATAGCTATGTATGATTAATATTACTAATATCAGCTCTATGATTCAGAAATGAAAGGCAAAGAGAAGTGATTTCCTTACCCATAATATTCCAAAATTTCTGAAAAATAATAGAACAGGAAAACCATCCACACATGGACTTTTCATCAGGTGCATGCTCCACGGGGCCTCTTCAATTTCCTTTTCCATAAAAGGAAGCAAAAGTTTCTCATTCATCTCATCTGTGACTTTCCATGAAACACATCAGGTTACTGCTTCAATCGCCCCTCCATCTGGAGCAGAGGAGGTAAAGATATCACAAAAGTAATTTTGAATCGATGAAACGATCCCCTCAATTGAATCATGCCACATTCGGTTTGAATCAAAAATTCATTGGATTAAGTTCTTTCTCCTTCTCTCCGAAGCCTTTTCATGGAACAACGCATTATTTTTATCCCCTTATTTCAGCCACTCCACCCTCGTATAGCCTTATATTTTAAATATAAGTCACTTTTTTCTTGAGCCATCCTAGAGAGACCGAGGTCAACTATATACTCATGTAGGCCTACGGCATCACGTGAGAAACAAAGTAAGCCAGATGATGGTGGCCTACACCAATAACTTGAAGAGAAAATTACACTTTGAATTCTCAAACAATGACACTTTAAATTTTAAAATATGATAGTTTAAATCTTAAATTATATGAAACTCATAATTTTAACCTTAAATGTAATTTTATCTACTGTAAATTAGTTTTTTAACAAAATGACGTCATTTTTCTATATGAGATAACGTCGTTATTAATTATGTTATCTCTAATAAATAAAATGACATTCTCTCATATAGGAAAAAATGATGTCGTTTTGTTAAAATAGTACAGTGCGGTAGACGAAGTTATAAATTAGGGTTAAAATTATGAGTTTCAGATAGTTTAAAGTTTAAACTGTAGTGTTTTAAAGTTTAAGGTTTAAAGTGTTTATCAGTGATAGTTTGATGAGATAAAGTGTAACTTTCCCTAACTTCAAATCATGTTTGTGCCTAAACCAGTTGGTAGGTATAGTCCAATGAGAAGAGTCTCCCACACTCTTTCAACACCAAGAATGGAATGTTGCAATGTGTATATTTTTTCTCCTTCTAAGATTACAACTCTCCACGGACATGTTAATCCTTCTACTGCAATTGTAATCTCTAGGTAGGAGTTAAGTTTGTTATGCACCAAGCTACTTATTTCTAGAGCTTCAGTAGTAGTTATCATTTTTCTCCACTACTACACGAGGCATCACATGTCTTAACGTTTCTTGCCTATGATTTGTCTTTTACTTAGGCCTTGTGAATAAATTGCCAACCTTTTGATCGCCTATTGTTTATTTTTTACTTCTGGTTCTGGTTTTCATTTTTTATTCAAACAGTTGGTCTCACCTTAATTATAAATGAGACACCCAATAAATAACCCCTACTGAATCATGAGAAGGTAGGAACTGTCATCCAAGCCACTGAGTATAACCGCACCCTTATCACCAGGTGATTGTACTCCCTCACCGGAATGTCCGCACCACCTCACTAGGATGCTCACAACCCACACTGGGTTGGCATGCAAGACACTACCTAAACCAGTAATCGTAATTAAAAAAACTGAGAATTATCATGCTTCACCATAAAAAGCATACACAATTAGAATTATCAATTCGTAGATTTTTCACTTCGGCACAAGTCGAAAAAACCTTGCTGAAAGTTTATGGTGCTACTTTCATGCTTCACTTTCCTAGAAGTTTAATTAGCCATCGACATCATTTTCCACTACACATCTTGTACCAACTGTGAAACCAGTACTCGTATGTAAGCGTAGACCCGCTAATAGAACACATCATTTATCCTTGCATCTTTAGTGGTCATGCCAGAGGATGGTAATGCCATTATCTGGTGAAATTACTTTCATCTCCCATAAAGATGACAGAAACACTATTAGCATCGTCTGTGGAGCAATCTACTGAACCAACTCCTCTTTATGGGAATTTCTTTTAAGATGCCCAGGTTACACGCACCCTCAACATATAAGACTCCCCTTCATGTAATTATTCTTCAAGTTTTCTACCAGCGATATTGAGTTCTCAGGTGTAGAACTATTCCCACCACTCAGTCGTCTTTCCTCCAAAGGAGTTTACCAGTAACTTCTAAAAACAAATGTTCTCCTTCCCATGAATTAAAATCGGTTTCATATGTTCAAAAGAAGGTGAACCTAGATAAGTCGTGAGGCCTTATCTTCATCGTCCATTTGAACTCCCTAAGCTTAAGTTTAGAGACGATCTCATTGAGAACACTTAAATGGTTTGAGATTGTTATACATCTGTCCATCAGTAGTGTGTGAAAATGCTCCTTCAAATGCATTTGGTTAAAGATACCCTTCGTCTGGTATACCTCTTCGAGCTTCTCCCATATCCTTAGTTATCAACATTCCATGCACATTAGCAAGAACATTTTTAGCCAATGAAAGATTTACTAAGCTTCTGTAAAGAAGAAGGTTTGAGAATCAAGAAGAGAGAAATAAGAAGATAACATAAATTGAGAAGTAGTTTGGCAGAATGTGATCTCAGCAATAGCTTAAGAATCACGAGCTCTTTTATATTTATACTACTCTAGATTACATTAGGTACCATGACAAGAGAACACCAATATAGTATAATTCATTAGGATAACTATTTATAATCAGTTAAGAGTTGGTTAACTCTTAAACTATTTTAACAACACTTTGACAGTGGCTCGGGTTTTCCTTTAACCTTAAGGCTTCACTCAAAGCTTCACTTATCCTTACATCCCCCTTCAAGCTGAAAGGGGAGTTCCTCACTTACAGCTTGCCTTTTAAAGGAAGTGAATCTAGGTGTAGAAAGAACCTTAGTGAGAAAATTTGCTAACTGTTCAGCAAGGGAATGTATCTAATGTCTAGTTGCATGTATTGAACCTTCTCACGAACAATGTGAATATCCAACTCCATGTGTTTAGTTCTGCTGTGGAGAATTGGGTTAGAAGCAAAGGCTAGTGCACTGATATTATCACACCATAAGATAGGTGGCTAAACTAAGCTCAAAGACAACTCTAACATAAGATTCTCGAACCATTGGATTTTAGAAGTTGCATTAGCCAAGGCCCTGTATTCAGCTTCAATGTGAATCTTGACACTATATGTTGCCTCTTAGATGACCAAGACACCATATTATTACTTAAGTATATCAGATAAGCACTCGTGGACCTCTTTTCTCTAACATCACTTGCCTAGTCAGCATCTGAAAAGGCCTAGAAGCTTAGTGGTGAAGATGGTTCGATTACTAGACCTTCATATATGCTACCTTTCAGGTATCTGAACAACCTCTTGCATGCAGTCCAGTGTGTCTCAGTTGGAGCACAAATAAACTGGCTATGTTTATTCACAATAAAATAAATGTTTGGCCAGTAAGAGACATATACTGCAGTGCTCCAATCGTGCTCATGTATAATGTAACATCCTTCGTAGGTACCCCTTGAGTTAATTACAGTTGAATAGAAGTAATTGCAAGGGACAGAGCAGGTTTTGCTCCTTCCAATTTTGTTTCCTTAAGCAAGTCAATAAATACTTTGTTTGGGTGAGATACATACCATACTTTGTCTCTATGAATCTCATCCCATGGGAAGAAGTGTATGTGACCTAAATTCTTGAAGGGAAAAAGTTTTTTCATATACGAAGTTACTCTATGTATTAGTTTGGTAGCATTATCAGTGATTAGTATATCATAGACATAAAAAGTAGATAGATAACTTGTTGTCCAGACTGGTATATGAAGAAGGAAGTATCGGACTTTGCATTTCTGAATCCCCAGTGCAAGAGAGCCCCTCTAAGTCTGTCATACTAGGCCTTTGGTGCTTGTTTAAGGCCATAAATGGTCTTTTTCAATTTGCACACATGATTTGGTCTAAGAGGATCACTGAATCCCTCTGGTTTAGGCATGAAAACTGTCTCCTCCAATTTTTCATTCAAAAAAGTATTATGCACATCCTATTGTTTCACTTCATATCTAAATGATACTACAAGATGAAAAATCAGCCTCAGTGCGGTAGGCTTAATTATTGGACAAAATGTCTCAGTAAAATCGATCTGTGGGGTTTGATGAAGACCTTTTCTACCAGTTTGGCTTTGTACCTCATAATGCTTCCATCTGGATTCAATTTTAGCTTATAAACCCATTTATTCCCTACTAAAGGAATTTCAGGGGAGTATGGTACTAAATCCCAGGTATTGTTTCTTATAAGAGTAGTGAACTCTTCAAACATTGTTTACTTCCATATGCAATTGTTTATGGCTTGTTTAGTGGATATTGGTTTAGCAGGTAAATGAGCAGAAAGAGGATGTTTGGAGGTTATAAGTACTTTTGGTTTACTAATACCACTTTTGGACCTAGTTTTCATAGGGTGAGTAGATTTGACAGTTTGTATTTGAGTTGGAAGTGGTACAATGGCTGCAGATGCAGGTCTAGAAACAAAAATCGGTAAATCAATGACAAAGTTTTCTAATTTGGAGGGAAAATCTGGAAAATTGTTAACATAAATAAACTGACTGAAAATTTGAATGAGTAGGAAAGTTACCTGATTCTGATTGATTTGATGTAGAGGCTTTAAGGCTGGGAGTACTTTCTTGCAAGTGATTATCTGAAACATTTTCACCGATATGATTATTTTGTGTTTCAAAATTCACTGATATAAAACTGTTTGGTTGAATAATAGGAGAGGATAATGTGGACACAAAACCAGGCATATTAGATGCAGAATTAAAAGAATTCTCAGGTTTAGACTTGTAAGTAGCAAAATGAGTTATAAAGGGAAAGCATGACTCATGAAAGTTGACATTTCTAGCTATATACACCCTGCCAGAAGGATGTAAGCACTTGTAGCCTTTATGTTCAAAGGAATAGCTAATAAAAAGACATAAGTCTGAATAAAAATCTACCTTATGTGAATTATATTGTCTAAGGTAAGGAAAACATGCACATCCAAAGGTCTTAAAAGCCTTATAATCAAGTACTTTGTGAAATAATTTTTGAAATGGAGAGATGTTGTTTAGTATAGGTGTTGGCAATTTTTTTATTATGAAAGAAGCTGTTGAAATACCTTCCCACCAAAAACTAATTGGTAAGGATGTTGTTTAGTATAGGTGTTGGCAATTTGTTTATTATGAAAGAAGCTGTTGAAATACCTTCCCACCAAAAACTAATTGGTAAGGCAGCTTGAGGAAGAAGGCTTAATCTTACTTCAACCAAGTGTCTATGTTTTTTTTTTCACATTTTCGTTTACTGGTATGAATGGGGGCAGGGATGCTTAAAATGGATCCCATGTTTTTGCAAGAAATGAGTAAAAGATATATATTCACCCCGCAGACTGATTGTAAAACCTTGATGGATCTATCAAATTATTTCTCAACAAAAGCCTTAAAAATAGTAAAAGCATGTAAAGCTTCATATTTGAATTTAAGAGGATAAACCCAAGAGTGCCTGATATGATCATCTAGAAAACAAATATAATATATGTAACCTTCTCTGGATAATGTAGGTGAAGGACCCAAAAGGTCTATATAAATCACTTTCAAAGGTTTGATTTGTCTTAACTTAAGAGTTTTTGTAAGTATGTTATGTGGATGATGTCCTAGCCTTTGATGCCATCTATTTGACCAGTTCAAATCATTTAAATTGCATTTAATAGAATTACATTCAGACTTAGAAAATTGAATTTATCAGTATGAGTAATAGGAGCAGATATGTAAGAAACATCATATCTGTTATTCATATTGTTTTTGCCAAAATTTGGCTTACAATAGTATTTGAAACCAGAAGAACAAGTATTGACATTAGTCAAGAACACAGAATTGTTATGATTATCAAAAAGAGACATGTTATTATAATTTTTACAGTCTAAACTAAAAATAGGTAAAATTGTCTTTACACAACAATTTAGAGCAGCATGAGACTTAGCACTTGGATAAGTCACGAGGTATAGGCCATCTTGGAGAATCCCTTGTAAATGAAGTGCTCATGAGGCTTTGTCCTTTATAAAACAATAGTTAGAATGGAACTCAACAAACACATTGTTATCAGTAGTCAGTTTAGATATACTAAAAATGTTTCTTTTAATGTCAGGTACACTTAGTATAGATTTTAGTTTTAATGGGAAGAGAAGGAAGCAATGTATAACCACTATGAGAAATAGTGAGAAGATTACCATTTCCTATTGCCAGCTTCTCCAAATAATATTGTGCCAAGCTTAAATTGTTGAGATCATATGTGACATGATTGGTAGCAGCAATGTCTACATATCAAGCACGATCAATAACTGAGTCAGGTGAAGCAATAAAGGCTGAAGGTGAAGCAATATATGCCGAGGGGTTTGACTGTTGAGCTAAGAAATTTGATTTTAGTTATTGGAGTTCCCTTGTTGACCCCAAGAACTCTAATTTTGAGAGTGATTGTGATTGTTCCTTTAATACCTAAAGTAGCAAACATTAGCAGTGTTCCCTGATTTACTAGAATCCTGTAAAATTACTCTTCCACCTCCGCCTTCCTACCACCTCTTCTTCCTTGGAAACCCCCTCTGAACTAATGAGAAGGTGAATACCATGTATTCTGTTGGAATCTCCCTGAGTTCGTGTTAAAATAACTTTGTCCTCCATTAAAGAATTTCCTATTTCCTTCACTTAAAACTATGTTGGCACTCATTTTGATTACATTTTAATTCATAGTTATTCCTAGTCTACTCTCACGACACATGAAGAGGGTTTGCATCTCCTCCATCGAAATCTCATCTTACCTAGATGTAATGTTGACCACAACAGGGTCAATTCTGGCCCGAACAAAGTGAATATCCAACTACACGTGTTTAGTTCTGTTGTGGAGAACTGGGTTAGAAGCTAAGTCTAGTGCACTGATATTATCACACCATAAGATAGGTGGCTAAACCAAGTTCAAAGATAGGTCTAACATAAGATTCTCGAACCATTATATTTCAGAAGTTGCATTAGCCAAGGTCCTGTATTCAGCTTCAATGTTGAATCTTAACAATATATATTGCCTCTTAGATGACCAAGACACCGTATATCAGATAAACACTTGTGGACCTCTTATCTCTAACATCACCTGCCCAGCCAGCATCTGAAAAGGCCTGGAAGCTTAGTGGTGAAGATGGTTTGATTACTAGACCTTCATATATGCTACCTTTCAGGTATCTTAACAACCTCTTGCATGCAGTCCAATGTGTCTCAGTTGGAGCATGAATGAATTGGCTATGTTTATTCACAATAAAATAAATGTTTGGCCTGTAAGAGATAAATAATGTAGTGCTCCAATCGTGCTCATGTATAATGTAACATCCTTCGTAGGTACCCCTTGAGTTAATTACAGTTGAATTGAAGTAATGGCAGGGGACAGAGCAGGTTTTGCTCCTTCCAATTTTATTTCCTTAAGCAAGTCAATAAATACTTTGTTTGGGTGAGATACATACCAGGCTTTGTCTCTATGAATCTCAACCCCTGGGAAGAAGTGTATGTGACTCAAATCCTTGAAGGGAAACAGTTTTTTTTCATATATGAAGTTACTCAATGAATTAGTTTGGGAGCAATATCAGTGATTCGTATATCATCTACATAAATAAGTAGATAGATAACTTGTTGTCCATACTGGTATATGAAGAAGGAAGTATCAGACTTTGCATTTCTGAATCCCCAGTGCAAGAGAGCCCCTCTAAGTCTGTCATACCAGGCCTTTGATGCTTGTTTAAGGCCATAAATGATCTTTTTCAATTTGCACACATGATTTGGTCTAACAGGATCACTGAATCCCTCTGATTTAGGCATGAAAACTGTCTCCTTCAAATTTTTCATTCAAAAAAGCTTTGTGCACATACTATTGTTTCACTTCATATCTAAATGATACTATAAGATGAAGAATCACCCTCACTATGGTAGGCTTAATTACTGGACTAAATGTCTCAGTAAAATCGATCCCTGAGGTTTGATGAAACCCATTTGCTACCAGTTTGGCTTTGTGCCTCATAATGCTTCCATCTGGATTCAATTTTAGCTTATAAACCCATTTATTCCCTACTAAAGGCATTTTCTTCCACATGCGATTATTTATGGCCTGTTTACTGGATGTTGGTTGAGCAAATAAATGAGCATATGTAAGAGGATGTTTGGAGGTTATAAGTACTTTTGGCTTACTAATACCACTTTTGGACCTAGTTTTCATAGGGTGAGTAGATTTGATTGTTTGTATTTGAGTTGGAAGTGGTACAATGGCTGCAAATGCAGGTCTAAAAACAAAAATCGGTGAATCAATGACAAGGTTTTCTAAAGTGGAGGGAAAATCTAGAAGAGTGTTAACACAAATAAACTGATTGAAAAAATTTGAATGAGTAGGAAACTTACCTTATTCAGACTAGTTTGATGTAGAGGCTTCAAGGCTGGGAGTACTTTCTTGCAAGTGATACTCTGAAAGATTGTCACTGATATGATTATTTTGGTTGAATAATAGGAGAGGATAATGTGGACACAAAACCAGGCATATTAGATGCAGAATTAAAAGAATTCTCAGGTTTAGACTTGGAAGTAGCAAAATGAATTATAAAGGGAAAGCATGACTCGTGAAAGTTGACATTTCTAGCTATATACACCCTGCCAGAAGCATGTAAGCACTTGTAGCCTTTATGTTCATAGGAATAGCTAATAAAAAGATATAAGTCCGAATAAAAAACTACCTTATGTGGATTATATTGCCTAAGGTAAGGAAAACATGCACATATAAAGGTCTTAAAAGCCTTATAATCAAGTACTTTATGAAACAATTTCTGAAATGGAGAGATGTTGTTTTGTATAGGTGTTTGCCATCTGTTTATTATGAAAGAAGCTGTTGAATACCTTCCCACCAAAAACTAATTGGTAAAGCAGCTTGAGGAAGAAGGGTTAATCATACTTCAACCAAGTGTCTATGTTTTCTTTCCACATTTCCATTTTACTGGCATGACTTGGGGCAGGGATGCTTAAAGTGGATCCAATGTTTTTACAAGAAATGAGTCCATTCATAATATAAATCATCATATCTTCATCGTTGAAAGGTTGTCCAGATGCTCCCAAAGAGTCAGCAATTCTTTTTAATTTCTCACAATACTTTGATATTGAAAACTTACCTTTTGGTGTGTTTTGCAGTGAATTTCTTCAACTGCATCAGCTTAGCCTTTGATTGGCAATCAAAGCTTTTCTCGAGTGAACTTCAGACTTCTGCAGAGGATTGATATTGAGCCATTGTTCCTAAGACTCCCTCTATCATGGAGGACCTCGACCAACTCAAGAACAGTTGGTCATTTCTAATCCAGGTGATGTACTCTAGATTGATATTGCCATCATTTTTCTTCTTACGTGGCTTTGATGTTGTTCCAAGAACAATGTCTTCAAGTACATGCTCGATCATTGAGGCATTGCTTGTGATTTCCAAATCACATAGTTATATCTGTCAAGTTTGACATAAAGAGAGATATCAAGTGTGTTGATGAACACATTACTCGCAGATGAGCTTGCTGAGTCATTTTCTTCACAAGTGGCTATGATGCCATGAAAGATTAACTAAGCTTCTATAAAGAAGAAGGTTTGAGTAGGGGTGAAAATTATTTTACCAAACTGAATCGTACCCAAGTTTTGGTTCTTTATATGTGTTCGGTTCGAAAAAATGAAAGAACGTAGTTTCGGTTTGGTTTGAAATTTTGGTGGTTTTTGAACTGAACCGAACCGAACCAAAATATTAAATTCATATTTTTTTTATATATAATTTCATAACAAATCGAATCGAAGTAAAACATTTATTTTATATTATTTTTTCAGTAATATCTTTTAAAAAATATTTTTTTGTTAATAAAACCGAACCAAATAACCGAAAACCTGAACCGAAATCCATGGTTCAGTTTTTCACCAAAAATCTAATTGAATCAAACCGTGAACACACCTAGGTTTGAGAATCAAGAAGAGAGGAAGAAGAAGATAACATAAATTGAGAAGTAGTTTGGCAGATTGTTATCTTAGCAGTAGCTTGAGAATCATGAGCTCTTTTCTATTTATATTACTCTAGATTGCATTATGTACCATGATAAGAGAACACCAATACAGTATAATTCCTTAGGATAACTAATTACAATTAGTTAAGAGTTGGTTAGCTCTCTGTTTTGACAACACTTTGACAGTGGCTCAGGTTTTCCTTTAAACTCAAGGCTTCACTCAAAGCTTCACTTATCCTTACAGCCAAGCACAAGCAAATTGTATTAGCTGCTCTCAGATCCATATCCTATCAATCTTCGTTGAGGATGTTGAATCTAGTTCTATCTGAAGTTTTATTATAATTAGAGGTAGGTTTACCTCTTAAAGCTTCGTGTGCCCCAGATTGGATCATTATATCCTTGATTTTATCTGCCACAAGACAAAGTTCATGCTCTCATCAAAATTTTGGATCCCAAAATTCAATAACTACATTTCTGCTTTAAGTGAATAACGCTAACAGAAATCTTCAACCTTAAGCTTTGATACCACTTATTAAGAAACACTACAACAAATATGAGATTGTACAACTTTTAACTACAGGGTTCGTTGTCTACTTCTGTAAAATAAGCAAAACAAAAAGAGTTTACATGAACCCTTTAAAAAAAATAACCTGTTAAATTCCTAAAAAAAATGTGGGACTTAAAAGTATGAAAAGAGGTACTACATTTTAAACTAAATGAAAAACCATAATCGAAATAACATAAAAAAGCACACTTAATTAACATGTACATGATATCAAAATATTATACATGCATAAAAATTAATGAACTTAAACGTGAGAGGAAAATGACCAGAATGCCTCTAACCTTAAGGTAAGCCGAACAGTAGGGGTGTTACATCCTTAGTAAGCGGATCCACAATCATGGAGTTTATTCCGATGTGCTCTATGGATAATTGCCCACTCTGAACTCTTTCCTTAAAAACCAGGAACTTGATATCTATATACTTTGACTTTGTCGAGCTCCTTTTATTATTGGAATACAGAACTGCTGACTTATTCTCACAAACTTGAGTAGTCTCTCAATACCGTCCAATATGCGCAACCCTGTGACCAAATTCTATAGCCATATTTCATGATTGGATGTCTCATAACATGCTATAAACTCTGTTGCCATTGTAGAAAAGGCTATAAGTAAATTTTTAGCACTCTTCTAGGAGACAACACCTCTAACTAGCAAAAAAATATAGTCTGACGTAGATTTCATACTATCTTGGCATCCAAAAAAATTAGAGTCAGTTATCCAATGATCTCAATCTGATCTAACATCCGATACATGAGCATGTAGTCTTTTGTTCTCTGTAAATACTGCAAGGCCCGTTTAGCTACTTTCTAATGATCTTTGCCTGAATTGCTTAAATACATGCCTAACATCTCAATCATGTATGCAATATCTGGACGTGTACAAACCTGAGCATGCATCAGACTCCAAACTAGTGGGGCATAAGGAATCTTTTGCATTCTTTTTCCCTCAAAATCATTCTTAAGGCATTGATTGAGACTAAACCTGCCTCCCTTAGCCACAGGGGTATCACCTGGTTTATAGTATTGGATGTCATATCTTTTGAGAACCTTTTCTATATAGAACTTTTGTGATAATCCAAGAATACCCTGGGAAAGATCTCGATGTATTTGGATCCCTAATACAAAATAGGTGTCACCAAGATATTTTATCTCAAAATTCTTAGCTAAAAATCTCTTGGTGTCGTGCAATAAGTATATATCATTGTTGGCAAGTAAAATGTCATCCACATATAAAACCATAAAAATATGTTTGCTCCGACAGAACATATGGTATATATAATCATCGACCAAATGATGGAATTTTCTATAAAGTATGGTGTAATAACTATTTATGAGCATTTAGTTATTTTTCAGACATTTTGTATGGCTAAATTTAATGAATGAATGAAAGTTTTTCTATTAATTAAAGTGTGTTTATAATTTCTCAAATCCTAGAACTATTGTCAACGTAAGAAGAGTAAAGACTGAGGGGTCTTCCAGACAAACTCTTCTGAAAGTTCAGAATATTATTCGCAGTCTTAGGATCGACTGGGCAATTGAATATGATTACGACTGTTAGGTAGAACCAAAGGATGTCGTTCTTGGGGCATGGGAGTGGAGACTCTAACGATTGACCTAGACATGTTATAAAATATGTTGAATAGACCAATAACCAATTAGTTTAGAGCAAATTTATTTATATAGCTCTAAATCTAATTGTCACTATAAGGGTGTTTTTGTAATTAGTTTAATCATGAGGTGAATATGAAATTTGACTTGGTTAGTTACAATCTTTGATATACTAAGGAATGTGTTTGAATTGTCGGACAATACATCGGTTGTTGGGATCGTGATCCAACTATATTGGAGTTGTGTGATTCACAGATACGGAAATTCGGGGTGAGATTACAAATGCAACAATATCACATTATGCTTTATTGATGGGTTTTTGAATAAACTAACCTGGCCAAGTATTCGATGAAATTAATAATTGAATAAGACATTGTGAATTCTTCGAGACAATTTACTGTTATGTCTTTCTTATTCCCAGTCAATAAATGAGTTAAGGAAATAATAACTAGATGGGTAAAATGATAATTTTACATCCCGCTCTTATTATTGATATTCACAAAGGATAATATGTTAAGATATTCTGTGGATCGTAAAATAAAAGAGTTTATTTACACCAACAAAAAATGTAGCGCGCATGAATCGATAAAAAACTTGTGGCGGAAATATAGTAGAGTCGTACGATGTCATGATTAAATAGGTCAGGAATTTATGGAGTTAAATTCGCCAAGTATTTGAATCCTATAGTTTTATTCATGTAGGTCAATTCGGTCTCAGAAGTAGCTCATGAGGACAGGAATGAAAAGCAACACTAGTTGGACCAAAAATGTGTTTTGGAGCAAGGTATATTCTCTGAACTCATATGTGATGAGTGTTGTCACTTAATTAATGAAGACCAAGTCATTAATGCTCAAATTAATTAATTGGTTATTTTCTAATTATTGAATAATTAGTAAATAAAAGAAATTAATTAATTGATGGAGATCAATTTAGTTTATCTAGGGAGATATGCAATTTTCGGTAATAGCAATTATTAGATGGTGAATTTTTTATAATTTAACATATGGTATATGTCGAAATTCTATAATTATTATATAAGGGATGGTAATAGGGTTGCATCTCTAATCCTAACACAGTGTGTAATTACACAGAGCAAAAAGGAGTTTCTCTCCCTCCCGCTGCTTGCCACCGAAATCCATAGAGGAGAATGAAAGATTTGATTTTTCTTCTCCATTTGTTTTGAGAACCCACACTCAATTCTTGATCAACATCCGATTGAGATATACTTTCGAATCCTACAAGTGGTTGTTGGTGTAAAGACTTATTTGAGTTCTACGAAGAACGAAGAACGCGAGACGACTAATAAGATTTCACCAAATCAGAATTTCTCCGATACAAGAAAGGTATAAAAGAATCCTACCTCTATTGAATACGTTTAACTTAGTATGCATAATCGTATGTATGGTTTTAATATTTAATATGATTAAATTGGTTGATTTAAAAAAAATTATTCTTCGTCCCTGAATCGTTCGTGGTTCATTGATTTTTCCTAAAATTTTAAATCCTGATCCAGCAATTGGTATCAGAGCTTTGGGTTCTTGATTGTGCATATTCAATTTTTAAACATATATATCATTTGATGTTGTGATATTGGCATATTATTTTGTTTGGTAGATTCAAAGTAGTTTTTAATGTGTTTTATGAATGGATCCCGATCTATTGGCTCTAGGCGTTTTGTTTTTCAATTTCTGAATTGATGTACGCTGAAATTGAGGCATGGGATTTTATGTAATTTATTTTCTTGCAAAATTTATATTTTTTAAATTCCATAAAATCCGTCGTCGCATCGAAAAGTCACGGTCAAAAACCATCGTCGTCGCCGCAGCTGTTACATTTGTCGATCATTGTCACCGCAACTGTTACATTATGTCTGTTGTCGTGCCCTACGTGGTGACTAGGATTTGTGAAACCCTAGGCGATAACAATTAGGGTTTAGAAAACCCTGTGATGTTTCGTAAAAACTCTAGTCTCATCTTTTACCTTTTAAATTTTGAAGTTTAGATTTTAAACAGATAAAAGATAATTATCAATTTATCCTTTTATCTTTAAAATTTTGAATTCAAAAGATAATTATCTATTTTATCTTTTGATCTTTTAAATTTTTAATTTTAAAAAAGGATATTTAATGGGATAAATTTAATTAGGAATATAGTTTTCCTTACTTAAAGGGTTTTGATCAAAGCTTGAAAATGTCACTACACTATTGTAAAGAGTTAAAAAATTAGTGGGACTTCCTGAAGGATAATGAGACATTACAGATGTCATGAAGACTAGTATTTAAATTATTATAATTTATTTATTATTTTGTTTATGGGTTGTAATTAGAAATGAGCCAATAATAGAGAAGTTAATTTTCAATGGATGATTTATTATTAATCTCGCATCATCATATAACATGTCATATAAAAATAGAGATATACCAATATCAAAATGTCATGTACCATGTACATGCATCATTGTAGTTTAAATTTTTAATGGGTTATAATTTAAATACAATGTAAATTTTATAAAGGTTATAAATTTTAAATTGGGATTTAAATTTTTTAAGAGTTTATAATTTTTGAAACTTGTTTTTACAAATTAATAAAGTGTTATAATTTTTTTTAAAACAACGAAAAATCTATTTTTCCCAAAACTAAATGGTAGGGTCGTTTACGTTGAAACGTTAAACTTGATTGTGGCACGAGAAATGGTTTAGAGACACCTCACTGGTCTTCTCTTCAATGATAGAAACTTGAGAATCGTGTTACTTTAAGTCATCGAGTTACTTAAAAAGCTAAAGCTTGTAATGGAAGTGGTGAGGTAGGGTCATTCCTAGATGGACTGTTAGTTTACGGTAACTTTTAAAGATAATGCGTTGGTTAAACTCTTAGACCGAAACACAATAGAATCCCTCATAGAGGCTAGTCAATGGGGCTAAGATGACCAAAACTATTGGTGATTGGTTAAGCTAGATATAGTCACATCTTGAGAAGCGTTAACCAAATGAGGAGTCTTGCTGCTAGGAGGTAGCTTGGACGTTGTCCTTAGATGAGACAAGCTATCGTTGTTGATCGTAACATCATGAAAAAAATATTTTTTATTGAATTTTTAAATATTTAAGTATTTGCATCATGCATCATACTTTCCTAAATAATTGAGTATTTATTTACACTACTTTATTTATTATTTTCAGTAATCATGTCGTTGTCCTCACTCTCAACTATCTTAAACACGAACAAAATTACTAGTGAAAATTATGTGGATTGGAAATGTAATCTTGATATCATGTTGACGATAGAAAAGTACAAGTCCAAGCTCACCACCCCTTATCTTCTTGAGCCTATTGATAAATTGACTCAAGAGTAAAAAGATGCTTATGCTTCTTGGCTACATCTAGATGAGATCGTCAGGTATTACATCTTGGCTTTTGTTAGCAATGTGTTGAAACAAATGTTCGGAATTAGAACGAAACATGGAAACTGCCGTTGATATGATGTTAAACATCACCGAAATGTTCGGAGATCAGGGTCCTCAAGCCAAACAAAATGTTATGTGAAATTTCATGATCTGCAAGATGAAACCTGGAACTCTTGTCAGAGAACATATGATGCTAATCATTATTTATTTGAATTAGATGGAGATCATGGGTGCTGAGGTAGATGGCGAGACACAAGTTGATATGATCATTGAGACTCTGCTTGACACTTTTGAGAACTTCAAAGTTAATTATTCAATGAACAAGTTGAGGTACTTACTTCTTGAGCTGATGAAGGAACTACAAGTTGCTAAGACCTAGATTCTGAAGGGTAAGAGGAAGACTAGAGAGGGAAGCTTTACTGAAAGTAAGTCTTCCACCTCTCGCGCCAAAAAGAAACACAAGAGAGGTCCAAAGAAGGCTAAGAAGCAGAACTTGAAAGACAAGTGTCATAATTGTGGAACCGCTGACCATTGAATACGCAACTGCCCTGACTATCTCAAGGAGTTGAGATCTAAAGGTATAGTACTTGTTACTGAGGTCTGTTATGTGGTTGACTCTGCTTTTTCATGGAATGTAGACTCTGCAGCCACTAACCATAAGACTTGACGAGGGTAAGTTCAGCTTCCGTTGGACTAGTATCGGTTGTATCCATTGGAACTATTAAATTGTCATTCTATAATAGTTTTATGGTTTTATGTGATGTTTCTTATATCCTAGTTTTTTGGAAGAACCTTATTTCTATAGTTAGTTTAATTGACCAAGAATTCAATTTGAATTTTATTGATAAAGATATTGGTATTTTTAAAAATGATTTCTTAATTACTACTACACATTTGATAAATAAATTATTTTACGTAAAATCAATAGTTTAAATGATATGTGACATTGAAGTAAATACTGATTTACAAAGGGATAGTAAAAGGTTGAAGTCTGAATCAACCGATCTAACCTATTTGTAACACTTACGTCTTGGACACATCAGCCTGGACATGATTAAAAGGCTTGCAAAAGATGGTTCATTGTAAACTTTAAGTGTAGGATCACTACTCATATATGAATCTTGTATAGAAGGTAAATTGACCAAGAGATCATTTTCAATTAAGGGTAAAAGAGTCATTCAATGCCTCAAACTCGTACATAGTTATATATGTAGGCCACTAAATATCCAAGTAAAAGGAGGTTATGAATATTTTGTAACATTCACTTATGACTACTCATGTTTTGGACAAGTTTATCTAATGCACCAAAAACCTGAAACCTTCGAAAAGTTCAAAGAGTAAAAGGATATGGTCAAAAAGAAATTAGAGAAATAAATCAAAATGTTATGATTTGATCGTGGTGAGAGTAGTTGCTAGGAGAGTTCGAAAACTTTCTTAAGAAAGAATGCATTCTTTCTCAGCTTACAGCACCTGACACTACAGAATAGAATGGTGTGTCAGAAAGAGGGAATCAAACTCTGTTAGATCTAGTTGGATCCATGATGAGTTACTCATCCCTCCCAGATTCGTTCTGGGAATATGCCTTGGAAGCAACAGCATACATTCTGAACCAAGTTCCATCAAAGACGGTGCCTGGTACGCCATATGAAAGATCGAATGGACGAAAGTCATCCCTAAACCACCTTGAATATGAGGATGCCCATCACATGTTCTTAAATGGAAGACATGTAAGTTTTTCAGTCGATCAAAATCATGCATGTTTGTAGGATATCCCAAGGGAATGAAGGGATATATCTTTTATAGTCCAACCGACAGGAAAACATTCGTGATCACGAATGTGCATTTTCTTGAAGAGGGCGACATAAGAAGTGTGAAGCAGAGAAGCGCTTTTGTGCTAGAGAAATTATTGAGTGGGAGGACATTTACTCTCCAATCAGGAACTGTTTCTGATTTAATAATGGAAGAATTATAGCAGGAGCTAAAGCCTAAGGATCCTCGACATAGTGGGAGGGTTGTTAGACAGCCTGACAGGTACATGTCTTTTGGAGATGCCTTAACAGCAGTCTCAGATAAGGATCATGATGAGCATGTCTCCTACTCACAGGTCATGGTTGGTCCTGAAGTAAATCTATGGCAAGAAGACATGAAGGTTTGGATACAATCAATGTACTCGAATGGAGTCTGGAAACTTGTCGATCCTCCTAAAGTGGTAAAACTCGTAGGGTGTAAATGGGTTTATAAGAAAAATAGAGGTCTGAATAGGAATGTGTAGACATTCAAAGCTAGGCTAGTAGCCAAGGGCTATACCCAAAAAGAAGGTGTTGTCTATGAGGATACATTCTCGCTGGTGGTCATGCTTAAATCCATCTGAATCCTTCTGTCCATTGCTGCTACCCTGGATTATGAAATCTGGAAGATGGATGTCAAGACTTCTTTTCGAAATGGAAATCTTGAAGAGTACATTTATATGGCTCAACAAGATGGGTTCATGAAGAAAGGCCAAGAGGGTAAGGTTTGCGAACTGTTAAAGTCCACTTATGGACTTAAGCAAGCGTCTCAATCGTGGAATATCAGATTCGACAAAACTGTCAAGAACTTTGGTTTTGAGTAGTTAGTGGATGAACCAACTCTGTGTGTATAAGCTGATACACGAAGGGAATGTGGTTTTTCTAGTTTTGTACGTGGACGATATCCCACCCATTGGAAATTATGTAGGAAAATTGTATGATATCAAGATTTGGCTTGCAAAGCAATTTGATATAAAGGATCTTTGAGAAGCTGCCTTTCTCCTAGGTATTCAGGTCTTTTGGAATTGGAAGACCAGACAATTAGTATTGTCTCAAGCATTTTATATTAATAAAGTGATAGATCGCTTCAGTATGCAAGACTCCAAGAAGGGACATCTTCTTTTCATGCATAGAGTCAGCCTCTCGAAGGAGCAGTCTCCCAAGACTCCTCAAGAAAAGGAAGACACGAGAAAGATTTCATATGCCTCAGCTGTAAGAAGTCTCAAGTATGCGATACTTTACACTAGGCCAGACAGTTGCTACACGGTGGGCATGGTGATTCATTTCCAATCTAATCCTAGACTCGAGCATTGAAATATCGTCAAGCATATCCTTAAGTATCTTAGGAGAACAAGAAACTACATGTTTGTGTATTCAGGTGCTGGACTGAATAGGATGGGGTATACTGATTCTGACTTCCAAGCAGACAAGGATTCTAGAAGGTCCACTTTTAGATTGGTGTTCATCTTGAATGGTGGAGCAGTTGTATGGAGAAGTATTAAGTAATCTTGCATTAATGATTCTACCATGGAAGCTGAATATCTAGTAGCTTGTGAAGCTGCAAAAGAGGTTGTATGGCTTAGAAAGTTCTTGAAGACTCTGAAAGTTGTTCCAAAAGCTGACAAGCCTATAACACTTTATTGCAATAACAGTGGGGTTGTAGTGATTAGAGACATGTTCATCGTGGAGATGTAGTAACACACATATCAATGGTCAACAACCTGGTAGATCCATTCATGAGGGATTTAAGCGGTAAAGTCTTTGATATTTATATGGAGGGCATGAGGATACGAGATTGTACAAACCTACTTTAGTTCAAGAGGGAGATTGTTGGAATTATGCCCATAAAGTATGATGAAATAGCTATTTATGAGTATTTAGTTATTTCTCTGACATTTTGTATTACTGAATTTAATGAATGAATGAAAGTTTTGCTATTAATTAAAGTGTATTTATAATTTACTAAAGTCCTAGAACTATTGTCAACGTCAGAAGAGTAAAGACTGAGGGGTCTTCCAGGCAAACTCTTCTGAAATAGTTTAGAATATTATTCACAGTCTTAGGATCGACTGAGCAATTGAATCTGATTACGACTGTTAGGTTGAACCAAAGGATGCTGGTCTTGGGGCATGGGAGTGGAGACTCTAACGGTTTACGTAGACATGTTGTGGAACATGTTAAATATATCAGTAAATAATTAGTTTGGAGCAAAGCCATTTATCTAGCTCTAAATCAAATTGTTACACCTATATAGGTATTTTCGTAATTACCTTAATCCTGAGATGAGTACGAAACTTGACTTAGTTAGTTACAATCTTTGATATGCCAAAAGAGTGATTTTGAATTGCCGAACAATACCTCGAGTGTTGGGATCGTGATTCAACTATATTGGAGTTGTGTAATTCACAGATATCAAAATTTGTAGTGATTACAAATGCAACAATATCACTTTATGTTTTATTGATTGGTGTGTGAATAAATTAACTTGGTCAAGTATTCACAGAAATGAATCATTGAATAAGACATGGTGAACTGTACGAGACAATTCACTGTTATGTCTTTCTTATTCACAATCAATAAAGAAGTTAAAGAAATAATAACTAGAGGGGTTTTGAGGGCCCACACTCAATTTCTGATCAACATCCGATTGAGATATACTTCTGAATCCTATGAGTGGTTGTTGGTGTGAAGACTGATTCAAGTTCTAGGAAGAACGAAGAATAAAGAACGCGAGACAACTAATAGGATTCCACCAAATCAGAATTTCTCTGATACAAGAAATGTATACAATTATATCTACCTCTATTGAATATGTTTTAACTTAGTGTGCATAATCGTATGTATGGTTTTTAATATTTAATATGATTAAATTGGTTTATGTGTAAAAAAAATTAATTTTCACCCACGAACTGTTCGTGGTTTATTGATTTTTTCATAAATTTTAAAACTCAATCCAACACCAAATTCATTGTCGAGATGCTTGCTTGAGTCCATAAATGGATTTCTTAAGTTAGCAAACCATATTTTTTTGGTCCCCCGACACAAAGTTTTTCTGGTTGAGAAACGTCGTCTTTACATCCATCTTATGTAACTCAGAATTGAAATACACCATCAATGCCATAATAATCCTAAAAGTGTATTTCGAAGAAAATGGAGATAAAGTATATTTATAGTCAATGTCATCCTTCTGTGTAAAGCATTTTGTGACAAGACGAACCTTGCATATATTCATATTACCTTTTGAATCTCTCTTGGTCTTAAAAATTCATTTGCAACCAATGGGTTTCACACCTTCTGGTAATGGGACAAGATCCCACATGTCATTATCCTTCATGGACTTTATCTCCTCATTCATGGTATCAATCCACTTCTGAGAGTTAGAACTTTTCATGGCTTGATGTAAGTTGATTAGGTCTTCTTCCATCACCCCAATATCTAACTCATGTTCTTGAAGAAATACAATTAATCATCTGGCACTACACTTCTCCTCTCTCTAGTGGATCTCCTTAATGGCATAGGTTCTTAAGGTGCTAGAATTTGTTCTTCAGGAACAATTTTTTGAATGGAAGGTTCTCCAATATTGTCTTGATATGTTGTGTCATGAGTAATGTCAGGGACGCAGTCCTGATCAATACTAATAACACATGTGAAAATATCAACATATTCCTCCTCTAAGATAAAATCCATAATCATATTTTCCCTTACAAACTCGACACCCTCAAAGAATCGGGCATTTCCTTTCTCAAAAATTGACCTAATCGTGGGATCATAAAACTTGTACCCTCTGAATCTTTCAGAATATCCAATTAAATTACAACTCACCGTCCTTAAGTCTAGTTTCTTTTCAATAGGCCTATAAGGCCTTAGCTCAGCTGGACATCCCGAACGTGCAAATGTTTTAGACTAGGTTTATTGTCGGTCCAAAGCTCATATGGGGTTTTGGCACTCGCTTTAGTTGGAACTCTGTTAAGGATATCCATTGCAGCCTTAAGTGCTTCACCCCAGAGTGATTCTGGTAAGATAGAATGACTAATCACACTCATCACCATGTCCTTAAGCCTACCGTTTCATCTTTCAACAACATCATTCATAGTAGGCGAACCTGGCATAGTGTACTGTGGGACGATACCGCATTCCTCTATGAATTTAGCAAACAGTTATCGACGTGGTTCACCTTAACCATCATATCTGCCATAGTATTCACCACCACGCTCAGATCTGATGCTTTTGATCCTTTTGTTGAGTTGATTCTCAACTTCACCCTTAAAATTTTTTAACACGCCCAATGACTGTGAATTTTCATAAATTAGATATATGTAGCCATACCTATAAAAATCATCTTTGAGCGTATAAAGTATTGTTAACCATTTCCAGCAATCAAAGGGAATGGGCCATAAATGTCTGTATGTATAAGTTTTAAGACGTCCTAAGTCATGTTGGCTTCAAATCACCTTTTATTGGTTTGTTTACCCTTTATACAATTAACACAAACATTAAAGTCTGTGAAATCTAACAGACCGAGAATTTCATCTGGCACAAGTCTCCATATTCTCCGTCTAGAGATATGATCTAATCTCATATGCCATAACGCAGCCGAATTCTCACTAGTTAATTTTCTTTTAGTACCTATGTACTTACTTGAACGGATTTCTTCATTGAAGTAATTGTATCAAGTAAATAAAGATTATCGTCACTTGATAAATAACTGGAACCAAATGAATTTGAATTATGAAACAAACCAAAGTTTCCATCTCCAAATGAACAAACTTTTGTCCAAAATGGAGACATAAATCAAATTTCATCTAAAGATGATACAATAAATGTTTCATTATAATTCAAATAAAATCTAGTCCTTAACAATAATCTAAATTTCACTAATGCCTCAATTTCAAGTGTCTTTCCACTACCCACATAGATGTATCTTTCAATATCAGTTGGCCTTCGGCGAATCAAGCAACCCTATATAGACACATTGATGTGAGTTAATGTACCAGAATCTATTAACCTCAGAACAAATCAAATTAAGAAGCACACTTTCTTAGCACGTCAAACATGATAATTGATGTATCACTTCTTCCTAAAATTTTAAAATTTTACTTTAATTAATAATTCATAAAATTAATCCTAAGGCTTCACCCACAGTCTTCTCAATTTTTTTTAAAACTATATTGCAGCTGTGGGTCGAAGCCCACAGTTGTTCCTTCTCACAGGCCATAGGGTTTCTCAAACACCTTAATGAAGACTAGCGGCCAGTTGACCGTGAGTCCCTTGGCCATACGGCCGCAGCTCTCCTTCTCACCGCAGTCAGATCTGGGCATGACTCTCCCTTAGCCGTCCAAGTCAAATCTGGTCGCGGCTCTTCTTCTCACCGCAGCCAAATCTGGTAACGGCTTACCTTAGCTATCGCGAAAAAAATGGCAGCGACTATTATTCTTACCGTGGAGTTTTTTTTACCAGCGCGGCCAGATCGTCACGACAGTCACCTGCCACAGTTAGCCACCATCACTGGCCGGCTGTCTGAATCTGATAAAAATATACTGAAAAATAATACTAAAAAAATTCTCAAATCCAATAATTTTATTAAATTCAAGAACTCCAAATATAATCACATATAATCATAGATCTACATATATAAATCGATTCTCAATTATTCAACATGAATAGTTCTGATACCACTTGTTAAATAAAATCATTTTCGATATAAATTGTATCTGAAAACCCCAAGAACTCATGTTCAACACACTAAAAATCAAATAACTGTAAAACCGAAAGCGTACCTGAATTCATGACAGTAGATCGTAATTTAGAGCTGAGCGGTTGGTCTTTCATATCTATCAGAGAGCCTATTTTGATTAAGACTCTCTGTTTTCTCTCTAACAATAGGATATTAGAGAGAATAGAATGGCTGCCCTTCAATCTTGTGACCTATGGACCCTAACCATTTATATTAAGATAACATATATGTTATCTCAACAACTGCTGGGGAGATAATAGCAAAGGCAAAGCATCAAACAAGTATCTGAAAAGCTAAGAGCTTTACACAAAATATTGTTCAGCACGAACTGTTTTGTTGGTGCCCCATTCTGTCAATTATTGTACCCTGCCAAAACCCTAAAGGTCAAAAGACTTGGAAAAGTGATTGATAGCTTGTTTTTGTCTGTCATATTAGAAAGAAGAAAATCAATGACAAAATTAGGGCATCAATTTCAACATGATATGCTTGGATCATTACTTCAACAAAACAATGTTGAAGGCATGGGGCACACAGAATTGTTGATGAGTGTAAATCATTCTACTTTGGTAGTCATGAGACTATGTCTTTGTCTATCACTTGGACACTCATGTCACTCTCGATCTACCGGACTGGCAGAACATGTTGAGAGAAGAAGTTAGACAAGTATTTCGTGAAACATTAGAGATTGATTTCTTCATGCTCGGTAAACTCATAAAGGTATCCCGCCTCCCCCAACCCCATAAACCTAAAATTAAATTACGGTTTTTTCGTACTCAAACCATTTTTCTACAACTTCTCTTCTATTATGGACAATCATATATTTACTAGAGTAAATTACACCAACCTTCATGTAGTTTGGTTTGATTACATGGACACTCTCCCATCTAGTTTCAAACATTACACATGCATCTCTTCTAGTTTTATTTTATCTACAAATAAATCTATACAATTTTTTTTCCAAAATACCATCACAACTTGCACTTTTTTGCAAGAAATATATACTAATAGGTCATTGTTATTTATCATATTTCTGATTTTATCTTCTTACATGCTAGAAATTGTTAGAATGAGTTTTTAACCAAAAAGTATAGGGTGAGTGTATTTTTGGGAAAAAATTGTATGGGCTTACTTATTGATAAAAATGAAACTAGATGATGTGTCTCAAAAAAAATGAAACTAGAAATGGTGTATGTGTCATTAAGACAAACTATAGAGAGAGGTTGATGTAATTTGCCCTATCTTTTATAATGCAGATGGGGTGGGTGATGAATGAAGTACTAAGACTATACCCATCAGCACCAAATGTACAAAGGCAAGCAAGAGGAGAAATAAAAGTGGGTGACAAAATTACAATCCCTAATGGAACAATCATATGGATATGTGTGGTAGCAATGCACCATGATGGAGCCTTTTGGGGAGAAGATGTGAATGGATTCGAACCAGAGAGATTTAAGGATGACTTGTACGGTGGGTGTCAGCACAAGATGGGTTATTTGCCATTTGGGTTTGGAGGAAGAATGTGTATGGGAAAAAGCATGAGCTTGATGCAATAAAAGATTGTTTAACCCTAATTCTCTCTAGGTTTTCTTACACTTTCTCCTACTTATTCTCATTCTCCTTCTATAATGTTCTCTTTGAAGCCTACCATGGCCTCCCTCTCATTCTTCAACCCCTTTAAGGCTACCATCCCAAACTTCCTCACTCACTCCTACAAATGAATTCAAAGTCACTTGGCTTTGCTTTGGGAGAAGTCTCTGTCTAAATTATTAATTTTGTTTTTGCGTCGAAAGAGTAACTGTAACATCACACTTTGGACAAAGAAACAACATTTTTTTTAATTTCTATTTTAGTTTAATTTGTTTCATAAAAGAAGGTATCTTTTAGTCTTATCTTCTTCCTTGTTTGATGGTAAAAATTATGTCATTTGTTTCCATGATATCACATGGTGATTTTAGTAATCATGAAAAGGAAAGACAAAACAAATAAATAAACGAATGAAGCTATATTGATTGAATGAATATTGGGTTGCCAATGAATAATTGGAACGAGGACGTCATTGCACGCTTTAATATTGCTCTCTAGTATCTACAACCCTGTCTGTTGTGTCTTGCTGAGAGCTTCTGTTTGAGAATCAGTGAAAGCTTCTGATGGGAAACATCTTCTATTATCCCATCTATTTATTGTTTGATTGAATCTTCTCAGACCTGTAATTAGTAAACCAATTGCAATTAAACCATTCCTTTGCTCCAAATTTGTCAATTTTTTTCACGCGAGGATATATGTTAGTTACCTGTTGGCTATGGTATAAGGTTATGGCAGGTATTATCACATGGATATGCACAATCAATCTCCTTGCTTACCCTTCTGCTAAAGTACCAATCTCCTACTGCTTCTGCTATGGTCTGCAAATATATATTACTCATTTCTCACTCACACGGTCGAAAAGACGAATTCTGCTACAAACTTTGGCAGACTGTTTGTAAAATGATCGACGGACAGTGATCAAAGACAATCACGTAACAATAAAAAGTACTTGATGTTATTTTCGAATTAGAGAAAGTATGTACCTTGTTGTTTATCCTTGGTGAGTCAATTCCAAACCATGTGTCCTGTGACTCACTTTGGCAATGAGCAAAGCATGAATTTATGAACATTCCTCCTCTTCTCGAATATTTGTAGAAAAGGCGCAACGCTAATAGCATATCAGTCCTCAAACCTAATGGTACATATAAACAAGATCAGAACATTGTTAGTTAATTATGTTTTTCATCAGTTCAAATGAAATCATACTTTGAAGATAAAAGGAAAAACCCCGTTTGAAAATTTTCTGAAAACTAATAGCCAAAGAAGGAATGTATGTGAAGATGAAGACCCAACCTTGCAATATGTCTATTTGGTTTGCATCGCATGCTGCAGGATCCAACTTGCAGTGTCTCCAGTGTCCACGCATATCAGCAGAAGTCGGCACCAACGCGTGATGAAACTATGGACGACAGACATAAAAAACACTTGTCATTATCATTTATTTAAAAAAATTAGACACAAAAGTACCGAAAGAGCTTTTCTTAAGGGAAAGAAGTTTACTTGGTACACATCATAGGCCGAATTCAAAATGAAAATTGGTGTTGTTATATATCTCAGTGCATATTGTGGGAAGATACACTGCAAAACAAAAATACAAAAATTTCAAAACCAATGTGGTTCTACGACAGAAGACTATGTGTTTCGGGGCGAAAGATCACCGAGCATTTGGAAAATGATCATTTACCAAATCCGGAAAATAATGAGAAGATGTGCAGTTTGTATTCAGATTTTGGTATATCCCCTGTCATCCACACACAAACCTTTCAAACCACATTAATAGATTGTTCCAACATAATTACACAGAATTTTCTGAAATATTAAAGTCTTGAGCTACAAACTATATTATATTCAGAGTGTTCGAAAAATTATTATATATTGATCTGAAGCTTAAATATACACAGAGCATTTCTGATAGAAATGAGAATAGTTTTATTCATGGAACTGGAGAGGTTTACCTGTAAAGTAACAAGACCTTTGAAGAAAGATCGCATGGTGTGGTTTAAACTCATATCTCTCCTGTGATAAAATAAAAAAAGGCAAAACATAAAGTGTAAAAAAAAATGACTTAACGTTTGG
This sequence comes from Datisca glomerata, assembly GCA_003255025.1. Lineage (NCBI taxonomy): Eukaryota > Viridiplantae > Streptophyta > Magnoliopsida > Cucurbitales > Datiscaceae > Datisca > Datisca glomerata. Next base: position 411,909 of record QANY01005060.1, read on the forward strand.
TCGATCTAAAATTACTCTTTTCTTTTTCTATTTTTATTAGAGAAAGTAGAAATACAAATAAAGGAAGGAAAAAAAACTCACTCATCAAGAAAAAAACCAGCATCACTTAAGCATTTGACACTGGCATTAGTTGGCAAATAATTGGTGAAGTTGTCACAATGTAAGAAGGTTGCCAATCCCCCAGCAGAGCAACCAGATAGCAAAGCCTACATAAAACGAAATAGATTCTCTCGTGAGGTGTTTATTCAATGGTCTAGATCTTGGCTCGCGTATAAAGTAAAAAGAATGTAATGGAGAATTCGTTAAGCTAATCTAGACCATTAAAAAACAACATCAATGATCCAGCTAGACTATAACATAATTCTTTCTTATTGAATACTTTTGTGGTGAAATCAAGAGAGATCTAAATGCCAAAATATATTATTTGCTTATATATTTTGCTGATATTTGAAATTGTATACCTTATGTGCATTGCCAAGACCTTTTGGAAGAAGGTCAAGAATGATTGCTTCCCATATCTTTTGCCCTTTGAAATAAAGCCTTGACGTCTGAAATCAATTCCTAAAAATGGGTTAGTGATCAGTTTGATCATGTCAGTGTCAGTACTTCTGTTTCGCCATATGAAAACGAGTTCTTAAAAAAGTATATAAATAAGAGAAACAGTATCATTTTTCAACAAAATATAATTTATTTAGTGGCACTGTTATTTTTGTAAGAATTTTCTTAAAACAGATTTAAAAAAACATTTTTTTAAATCAATCAAAATGAGAATATAAGTTTAAGAAAGATTAAAGACAGAAGTGATACTGATTGCACATACTCATTGTGTATGTTAAATAATATGGCCAAAAAATAAAGTTTGAGAAAAAAAAAATATTATTTCAAATTACTAGAGATCATTATTTTTGTTTATCAAAATTGCTATAGAGATAGATCATATTGCTAAAATTATTAGCTAGAATGCCAACGTCAGAAAAGGCAAGAGATTACCTACCCCATTGTTAAAGATGGCATCACCAGCGAATGAAGCTCCATCACAATATCTTATCTTCACTCGGTTCCAATTGTAGAAATCTAATATTTCACATCACATTCAATATACAGTAATCACCAAGTTTCTTTTTTTTACCAAAAATATAAAAATTTGTAGCTATTAAATTGGATCTAATATGATACGGGAAGGATATAATCATACAAAATATAGTTATACTTTGTGTTAATAATTTGTCACACAAGTGTCAAGTCCGCACGCTAAAGTGTTGTGTCGGGCTTCCTTCATTGGTTAAATTTTTAAATGATTTTTTGCAGTTAAACATCAAGCTTAATTTTGTATCTAATATTGTTTAATAACAATTTGTGTATATGAGGTGGTAATACACACTGTACTTTTTAATGCATAATTGTTTGACTTATATGGTCTAATAATAGTTTTTCAATAGAATGATATAATATACTTCTTATTCTATTGTTTCAAAAGAAACTTCTTATTCTATTAAATATGTCATAATTTCCTTTGTAAGTATCGGGCTGGTGAACGATACAAGTGTTTTTTAAGTGGACGACGGTTCTCTACAATCTCACTTAATGACAAAATTGCCCCTCACAAAATTATCTCGAAATTCCCCTCTTCTTCCTATGGATCAAAACTCAAGGTGCCCAAGTTTTTGAAGAAGAAGACCCACAAATGATTTTCCATTTCTTCAACTTGGAATGTATATTGCCCATCTGGGTTTGCGCGTAAGAAGCACTGTAAGACCTCAGTTCATAAGAAGTGGGCGGCCTCGATTGTCCATAGTAGCTCTGCCTCTGCATCTGCATCTGCATCGACCCATTCCCATAAGGTGTGAGAGATGGAAAGATTAAGAAGGTTTAGGGAAGATAGAGCTCGATCTTGATAGAAGAAGGGGAAAATGAGAAATGTGGAAGTGATATGAACGTGGGTCCAATGCCAATGAATTAGAGAGGAGTGCGATTGTTTGGTTTCGTATTTCAGTGTTAATCTGGACATTTATTTTCAATCTTTATATAATCAGAAACAGACGCTTAGAATTTATTAGATATTGCGTGTGTGTTGTATGCAGAATCATTTTGTCAAGTGTCCATGGCAAGTTTTTTTTTTAATTCTTTTAATAAAAAAGACTTCGAAAATTGTAATTCATTTACAAGGATTGAATCGTAGTACTTTTACCTCGTTATCACCTAGCTAATAGCTCCCTAATCTACAAGAAGAAGAAAAATAAAAGCGACATTCTCATATCAACAACAGGGAAATTCTAAAAATTAAAAAAAAAATTGCAGTATGCCTTCTGAAGCTCAAAAATGGAAATGGGGGTTGCTGCAGAAAGTGTAGATCTGACGACAAAAAGTGTGGATGAGAGAGATAGTTAAAGATGGGGTTTTGCGGGGAGTGGAGGGGTGGAGGGTTTCTTTTAGCCAATTTGGAGACAATTTTATGAGGGGTAATTTTGTCACTTAAGTGAGATTATATGTCACATGCAAGACAAGTCATCAATTTAACAGAGAGACAACAAAATTTGGACGGGGTATTTTTTATTGATATCCAAAGTTTGAAGGATTTTTGAAGAAGTTAAAGTTTGAAGGATCTTTGTTGAAGAAGAAGTTAAAGTTAAAGGGATGTATTTCAAAAATTATCAAAGTTGAGGGGATCTATGTAAAGCTCGTCACACTCGTACGTAAAAAAATGCATCATGCCGTATCGGCATAGAAGACTGTCATTGTGGTGGAGAAAACATATTGTGGGATCAGAGCTACCCTTTGAATCGTTGAAGGCTGATTCCTTTAAATCTAGCCCGACATGTCGGGCTAGATTTATTCTGATTTTTGTGATGTAAGTTGATCCTGGCATGTGAAGGACCGGGTTGTTCTGGTTCTTGAGTTGGAGGGTCAATCGTTGCCATAAATTATAGAAAAAGTTCTTCTTCAGGTCTTGTGGCCTGAATCATATACAATAACTTACTTACAAATTGAGAGTTGTCTCAAGCATATACTCTTAGTCCAAAATATATTCTAGCCGGTGTGAGATTACTTCTTCAACACTTCCCTTCATGTGCATACTGGTTTTTTCCCTTGGCCTTGTCTATAGAAAGGTATATGAACAACTCATCCTTGAGTTGAGTCTGATACCATATTAAACTTTTCAATCATACTTATATTTAAAAATTATCTTATAAATTTAGAGTTATATTCTTAGCTCAATATATATTCTCAGCAATTCAAATCCTGATTAGAATGGTTAGACTATAGATTTTGCCAAAAAAACAACAAAATGATATCATTTTCATGTTCTAGGTATACTTATAAGAATATCTTAATCCAGCCAAACAAACTGGGACTAGACCGACAATTCAAAAGGGTCAGTTCAAATGGTCAGAGCAAACCCGAGGCCCATATTGGACTGAGATTACTTGTGTGCAAGCTTAGATGATAATTAGAAAATTAATGTTTTTACATTAAACTAGAGAAAAGAATAAAAGTGAAAAAACAAAATATAAAAATAGCAAGAACTCTAGAAAAACAAAAAAAATAAGTGTCGTATTTTTTGACACCCGGAACAATCACCAAAAATCTAGAAAAATAAAAAATGTCGTATTCTTTTGACAGTGGGAACAATCACCAAAAATCTAACGGTGCACTCCAACACGATGAAATCAAAACAGTAACATTTAACGTTGTGTTGGTTGTCCTATGAGGCGACTTTAATTGTCATTTATCAAACAACCACTTGAAAAGTACTAAAATTTATGTTACTACGAGAGAGTATCATATTTTTTTCCTACTTGACACCCTTCAATGCAATAGTTGATATTGCACAGACATGATCCTCTCCACTAGCACCATCAACTTTGCAAAGATCCCAAGACGAAAAGAGAGAATGTCAAAATTTGTGAATTAAGTCGAGGGACGAGAAATCAAAGAGACAAAACTAGGTAACCTGGCAACCTCAGCCAGCGAAGAGCTAGAATTGGGTAAAAAAAGAGACAGGAGCAGTCAGTGGAAACGGAACCGCATGGCAAGTTAATATACTCTCACGTGAAGAGACAGTTGGGCCATGTTCGTGGGCTTTCTAAATGCAACCAAATGTTTGACTGGCTAATGACCTGTGTCTTTTACGGCTATTTTAAACTATAATTTTTTATATTTAATATTTCATTTAAGTGTATTTCTGTAACAAAAAAGCCACTTCTTTTTTCGTTTTGACTTTTTCAATTTTAATCATTATTTTGGTGACAACACTATGATTAATTATTTGGTCAATTTCATCTTGGCCAGAGGCTAAAACACCGATATCTTTATTCACACGTAATATTTATTCTATATTTTTTATCAAAAAGGTATTGGCTACAAATGGCCCTTTGGCTACAACACATGTGCAAGTTCTTCCTACCTAAATCTATATCACACTACTTTCCTCTCTTTTCACATGCCTTTGTACTTATATGATCTTACTAGTGTTTTAGACTTAAAAAGTGAAAATGAGATATCTATTTGATTTCAGGTTTCCTTATAAAACTTTGTCATCTCTTGTCTGAACAAACATGATTAGTCAGATGTTTTAATGTGTCGTTTTATATAGACTTGAGAGAGAAAACATGTATTGCCATTCATAAGAGATAAATATTGAAATCACTACAAGAAAACAGTTATTTCACAACTTTCTTTTATTTTTTACTACGAGTTTTAATCGCTGCAAAAGCTATTACAACAGCATTAAAATGTAGCGAGATCCATTGCACTAAAATCTAGTGCAATGATTTTCAAAACCATCATAGGATTATTGCAAAAGATTGATCTATCATGACGGTTATAGAATCGTCATTCTACGTTGTCAAAAACAACCGCAATATGTTGCTATTTTTTTCATTTATTGTGATGGTTATAAATAAAACTCTCATGTTTGTCTATTAGCGACCGTTTGCCGACCATCATAATAGGGTGACTTTCTTATATAGTGAATCAATTCTAGACCTATATAATTTATGTTAATTACTGTCAATTTAGTCATTATAGTTTCAAATTAGTTCTTGAAGGTGTACAATATTATTAGTAATTAACACATCTGGAACATCTGTTAATTAGTTCACAATTTTTAGTTTTTTATCAATCTATAATCTGATTATGTTATCCTTATAACATGAACTTGGTTCATTGCAAATACCTGGATTAAGAGATGCATCATTGCTAAGGATACCAGAGAAGACCTCCAACTTGCTCATAAAACGAGTAGATCCTCTTCTTGTTTTGGCTCTCTCCAAACACGACTCTATATCATTGCACCAGCCACCTCCCTATCCCAATAAGATAAACATGATAATATTAATTTTTTTAGTGCATCTTTAACCACTCAAAATTGTCAACAAATTGTAATTTGGACCCCACAAACCAAAATATTGATCTAACTTTCCCATTTATATCAAACACTTAACCACTTGCCTATCCTATCCTTTCTTCAACTTTAAGTTTCTTCCATTCGTAAAATTATTCTCTCATTAGTCATTAGCAAGACTTGTAGCCAGGTATGGACCTCATAGCATTTGAAAAAGATAGCTTGCTTGTTACCTCGTCATATCTTCCTAACTAACTAATAATACAACATACAACTAGCTAGCCTAGATGTTTCAAAACTTATTATCCAACCCCATAACTTGAATTGAGGCAAAGTTAACCCTATAATAAAATTTATCACTCATGCCTTGGTGCTAAAGCTAGCGACTAACCTTTCGATGTGTGCGTAACTTGATTTTTTTAGATCAATCGATGTGTGCGTGACTTCTTAGGACAACATACATGATTTTTTTAGATTAATCGATGTGTGCGTAATTTGATCTAGACATCCACTAACTCGATCAGAGATAATGAAAATACAGACATGATACTAGATATTTACTAGCTATCAGTTAGTATATCAAGAAATCAGTAATGTATAGTTAGTAAAAGTCATTAAGGAATTCATTCATGAATATATCGAGAATTTGTTCCTAAATCTGTCCCCGTCGAGATAAGAGCGAAAAAACCTATGACTTTTATGGAAGGTACTCATGTATTGTAAGTGATGATCGAAATTTTTATCGACAGCCAACAAAATGTTCTAGCACACATTTCTAACATCGCTTGTTTTGACGCATATCAACATCACTAATATCGTTAATTATTCATTTTTGAAAATTTAAGGAATTTTTTCATCTCTTTTGACAGTGGAGACAACCCGTTTTTCTTGTAGTGAAATAAGAAATAGTTTATCAATAGAATTATTCCATATTTTTCATTAATTTTAAAAAAACACTACATAGGACATAAAATTAATTTAAGGAATAAAACTAGCTAAATTAACACTAGAACTATTCCGTATTTTTCATCAATAATTATTCTTGTTAAAAAAGACATAATTAAGAGAAAAATGAACACATTTTTAACCCTTAAAAAAACTAATTAAAGCACACCACATCAGCGGTGCCGACAACCGTCAGCAAGTTGTGCACGAAACACTAGGCGAGATAAAAGCTAAGACGTCGTATGAGGTTTAAAAAAAAGACATTCCGACATAAGCTTTTGCCGGTAAAATTATTACTTTTTCCAGATTAGCGTCTGACTTGGCGTGCAACCATTGGATAATGACAGCAGACTCTAAATTTACTTATCTTTTGACGAACTTAAATAATCCAAAGAGATTGATAACAAAAATAGAAGGAAGGGAAAAAAAACGCCATAAATATAAATTACCTCGAACTGTAGAAGCCAATTTTGAGCGCCATCTCCAAATCCTTTATGCCAATGATACGCCGGCAAACTTCCATCCAAGCAAACTATATATGCCACAAAAGAAGGAAAATGGAATAGAATTATTTTTAAAAAAAACTTCAAATTAAGAAAAAGCAAGAAATTCGGAATATTATTTGGTTGAGAGGCAGGCTTACAGGCTCGGAGAGCGGTGGCGTTGCGAACCAGGGTCATATTCACAAGGAGGGGCCGCTGCAGCCGCCGCTGTGAGTGACTGAGCTCGGGTGCGGAAGTTAGCAGTACGAGTGAAATGAACAAAACGATGACGTTAAGCCTCATAATCATTGTTAACAGAGAGTTTGGACAATTTCAGATCTTCCTCAGAAGCATATTGGAGTCTGTGTGGTCTATCTGGATTTTGATAGAAGGAAGAGGGGAAAGGCCGAAGCCGGTAGCCGTCTGTGTAGTGTGGGTGAGGTGAGCGAAACAGAGCAGCTAGATTGCGAGATGTACTCGAGCGTTTCAGAGGTGGAATATGACCGAAAGAGAGAGAGCAGCTTTATATTTCTTCTGAAAATATTTTGTCCCACTTTTTATAGCATCCATTACTCTTCGTTAAAATCCAGGCAGAGTGGAAGGTGAGAAAAATTTTTCAAGGGGCAAATTTTTTTTTTCTAAATTCTCTCTGCATACTAAATAAACAAATAAGTTATTATTTTTCATATTATGATTATAACTTGTAATTGAAAGTTAATTGAGGCTAATATAATTTCATAATTTTATAAATTTAAACGCATCGATAATATAAGTTTGATTATTTTGTAAAATTGAAGAGGATACTAACATACAGTTTCATAATTTTATAAATCTCAAGGGGAAAATAATATGTTACCTAAACAAATTTACAATTTTGATGGAAGACAACTACTATACTACTTTATAATTGCATAAAATTTATATACGCTGGTATACATAATATATTTAATGATATAAAACCAAAGGTGGTAAGTGCCCCCATTGATATTTTGTCATTGCCTTTCATCTATATCGTCATTTCATCTTTTGTTTTACCTAAGTTATAAAAACATTTCTTCTAATTTTCACGAAAATCCCATCTAATTTCATTGTACTTAGGAATAAAATTATACATTTATTCCTAAAAGTACACTCGTAGTTCCAATTTCAATTTTTTTTATAAAAAATTCTTATTCTGAAGTATTGACTATACAAGTTTTAGACTAGTATGTGTGATCTAAAATTATCATGATAATTGATTAGATGACAAAATTATGTCCGAGTACAACTAGGGGCAGGCGCAGGGATTTTCTAGAATTCACTTTTTCCGAAGTTTTACAATATTTATATATAATACAATTATTAAAACAGTACAACATTATTTCTTCTTTTATCCTTCTTCTCCTAGTTTTAGATGCGATAACAATTTCTTATCAGGCATATAAACTTAAAGCATATTAGAAAGAAATAGTATTTATAATCTATCTTGATTAATTAAGTGAAAAGTTAATCATTTTATAAGTCGATGTAATGATTTATTAAATTAATACATAAATAATTAATACATCACTTAATCAATTAAAAATTAATCTAAATATTATTCAATGTAAGTCAGTGCAGAATATACACTCTTTCAGATGATATTTTATTGTCGAGAAATAAAATAGGAGAATAACCAATAAAATATAAATAAAATTACAGCGAATAATCAATCATCAATAAATTAATAAATAATATCAATAATAGAAAATTTATTAACACCGGAGAGATACCAGTACCGGAAGCGAATCGATGTGCTGTTGATGATGACATGGGTTGGCAGACATTAGTTAGGTTCTAAATCTGAACCACCTGCATCTTCCAAACTGCTGCCCATGGACCATGGTAGGCTGTTATAAGAAATTTGGACTATTTTGTCCGTGACTGGCGATTAATATTTTATTATTCTTTTATTATTTACTTATTCAATTATGTTATACTATAAATTTCCATTTTTACTGATTGATGATATATATATATATATATATATATTTAATTGATTTAGCGGCATTCGATTTAATTATGTTTGTGAAAAATAAAGTCATCCTATATAATCAGAGACAAGTCAGGATTCTCGTTTTCTCCATAAATAAATTTAATCCATATTTAAAATTTTCTTTTTGAATTTACACTCCGAAAAAAATGAATGCATCTGAGTTTTATATTTTTTATTTAGTGTGGATGCATCTTTCTGTCTCTGACATTGATTTCTTTTTTGTTTAATAGTGCTGGAACGTTTATCTCACATCGTACTGGCTACGAAATCTCAATACATCTCTCCCTAACATACGTTTTAATGAGTGATTAGACTTTACTTTTCATATTGATATCAAAACTTGGTTTGACGTTTTAGGTCACATATTTGTTCCACTTAGTTTAAACTGTTTGACATATCACTTAGAATAGGGTAATTCTTGGTAAAACTCCAGTTTCGCAAGAAGACAATCAAGTATCATATGGATCCTCTTGGGCCTCTTCTTATAAGCTACGACTCTACTAACTTGGGCCAAATCATCACCATCTCTAGTCCATTTGCCCGAAAAAAGAGAAGAAGCTTAGGGTTTTTAGATAAATTATTGACCGTGCCAAGATTATAATAGCATTTTTTTAGATTGCTTAAACGAATAAATATTAATATATAAAACAAACTAATAGCATACTAATACCAATAATGGAGCATGCAACAAACAAAAGAAACATATTAATATAAGTTTTAAAACACCACACCTATCAAGGGAAACATAACACATACAATCCTTTTAAACTACACATCTATACATACCATGCAAAAGACAGTGAAATACGACATCTAGATAAATTAAACACACACCTGCACAAACAGCATACTACTATAACTTTTCTATTAGATGATAAGAAAGTTAAACTGTACCTAAAAGTGTAGAATTTAATCAGCAGCAGTCATCGGCTAGACTGCTAGACATAAATTGAACATAACAAGTAGAGTGCATCTTGGCACTTTTTATTGTTGGAAACTAAGCCAATCCTTCAAACCCTGGTGTATTAATGTCAGATGCCTCTCTTGCCAACAAACTCTTTAAAGTAAAGAATTTTTTTCATCAATACTTTTACAACTAAGATGGTAGAGTTGAAAGCAAGTTTACTGTTACATAAGATATATTTCTTCAGTATTTGGTCACTGTGACTTGAATCAGCAAGAAATGCAAGCAAATACAATATAATGTTAGAAATGAGATCTAATATAAACTAAATATTGTCACTGACATTTATAACTAATATTTTTATTGTGAAATGAGAGCTAATATAAGAAACGCAAACAAATACATTATAATGTTAGAAATGAGAGCTAATATAAACTAAAAATTGTCACTAACATTTCTAATTAATTCTTTTACAGTGAAAAGGAAACTTTTAAAGAGGGAAAGAACTATTCCAAGAATAAAGAGTTAACAAAAAGAGGGGTAGAACTGACCATGTAGGATGGCAAGTGCTCAAATATGTTATCACTGTGGTGAAAACTATCTTATTCAAAAGACCCTTCGACGTCAATATTCGAAAAGGCACATGTTGCATTAGTGGGTGTACACTAATGGTTATATCCGGTTAGTATTTCATCAATCATTTGACCACCTCTCTGAAGGAATATATAATAACACCTCGCTGAAGGAATATATAATTAACAGAACTAAATGAGAATGACAACAAAGACAGCCTACTTTGACATACTTTGACAGTCTATTTGAAACTAAAACCAAAAAATTGCAATACCCACTTGGGACTATGTATCCAGATCCAAAACTGGAAGCTAAAAGCAAAGCAAAGTAAAAGAAACCCTATAGAACTCAAAGAGAAACTATGTATCCAGATCCAAAACTGCACAAAGACTCAGATGCTGAAAAGCAAAAATCGAGTGCAAAAAAGAAGGTAAATCCAGTGGGAAAACCATAAAACCAGGTAAAAGCGAATAGAAAAGGAAACCCAAAACAGAACCTGAGAGAGAGGCTTAGAGATCAGGGACCTTAGAAGGTGTTTCGCTTTTTACAGTGTAGAAAAAAGAGCAGCCACTACTGTAGAGAGAGATAAAGAGCAATGTGTGAGAGAGCTCCCCCACCTGAAACAAACTCGAAAAAAATAAACAAGAAATGCAAGAAACGCAAACATATACAATATAATGTTACAAATGAGAGCTAATATAAACTAAATATTGTCACTAACATTTATAACTAATATTTTTATATTGAAATGGGAGCTAATATAAGAAACGCAAACAAATACATTATAATGTTAGAAATGAGAGCTAATATAAAATAAATATTGTCACTAACATTTATAACTAATATTTTATAGTGAAAAGAAAATTTTTAAAGAGGGAAAGACTGTCATTTTCCAAAGCGGTCCACCTGAGCAGATTTTGTTGGGACAGATTTTTGACATTTTGGGACAGTCTTGGCTTTCTAAGGGTGTGAAATTCTGAGCAGATTTTGTTGGCACAGTTTTTTTTCTATATGGTGCGAGAGAGGTGCGGGAATATTTTTTATAATGCTGACAGTCCTTTATAAACAATTTTTTTATCTTACGTGTAGTACTTTATTTTTGCCGATAAAATAAAAAACAAAAGCAAAAGCCATCAACACAGTGCACTTCTTCATCTAACATCCTTTGCCAAGATGAGCACCAGCTTAATAGTTAAGATTAAAATTTAATAGTTCGGAAAAAACTTTGGACTTAAAGAGGACTATGCTGTGCTTTGGTTTATTAATTTTATTTTAGGAAATCAGTGTATTTGTGTTACTTTATCCGATTATTGTGTAAAAGGAATTTACAAGAATAGATGACAAGAAACTCACCAGAAAAATAAAAGGAGAAAAAGATGAAACAAAACTTGTCAATGATATGAGAACCATGTCCCATACAAAGGCACTACAGGGGAACATTATAATATACCTTCTTCTGCAAAAGTTTTTTCCAGTTCAAATCTACTTTTTCATTCAATTCCTAACCATAATTCCTAGCATCCTGAAAATCACCAAAACACATTCATCAGCTCATCACTATCATCAAGTAGAATGCACCAAACTATTTACACACACACTAAAATTTGGGATGGGTGATGGAGATATCAAACAATCCCAAACAAAAATTGGAAAAATGCAATCCATTATTTAATGGACGTAGATATGTCTCTCACACCTCAATCTAAGAACGAAAAGATGCACCATACACCAAGATCTTTTTGGGAACACAACCACAAATGACACACCGACACAACCAAAATACGACTCAATATGATTTCAGATGAAATTTACTTCAGAAATCCCAGCCCAATCAAATGAGGACAGTACAACAAAACTGAGAACTCCTAACGTGCATTCCATCAATTCATCCAATTACTTCATAGCTGATTGGATGAAATGGAAGCTCACAAATTCTGACCTTCCAACACAATTTCTAAAGATTAGTATAAAATTATTCACAACCAAAAGATAAAGAAAATAGATGACAATTGTTATAATGAAAACGGTACCACCACCACATGGAAGTTCAAAGTAATTGCACTCTAGCAGCTATGTAAAGATTGGACCGATCAAATTTTATCAACCCGAGGAGCAGACACATAATAATTTGTCATTTTCCAAAGCGGTCCATGCTTCACCAAGAATTTATAACTTGTAAGCAATTAAAAAAAATGGCCAAGGAGTATGGTCCGCCCATAAAAACCTACATTAGACACTCTCAACTCTCAACATATATTAGCAAAAGAATTTCAAACACAAATTATGAATCAGCATTAATCAATAAGCACACTGCACCTATCTCCGATCTACTTTGGCTTTGCCGACATTTCCGAAGCCTTCAACCGTTCAAACAAACCAAACAACTTCATTTTTATCATCACTCTTATTAAATTCTTCTTTGCTTTGCATCTTCCCAAAAACCCCAAATCCTCCTCTTTCTCTCTACTCTCTTTGGCTCTGCAGAAAGTTCTCATCTTTCCACATTGGCGCTCTCTTTTGCAAAAATGTAAGTAAATTTATTCCATTTTTCGTTCTTTCTTCATCATTCAATGATCCCCCAGAGCAGGAAGACTGATGAATTTCTCATAAGAAATGTCATTTACACAGGTTTATATGAAAGCACTACAACAAAATGTTAAAAAGGAAAAGCAGCCATTCAAAGAACCTCATAATCAGACTATATACGTTGAGGCGAATAGGATGGTCGTTTCACACGCCTCCGAAAATATAGCTTCACGAGCATAGAGAAGTAAACAAGCCAAAAACACTGCACTGTAGTCAGGTAATGGCCTTTCTCGAAATATTTAGTTTAAGCTGTACCTGACAGCATGTTAGTAACATCAAAATAAATTACTAACATCAGGAAATGACTATATGGATTCTCAAAACATACCACTGATAAAAAAAACTCTCAACTAAAGACGACCACTCCTTGAAATATCATATTAGTAACATCAAAATAAATTTTCGAGAATTGAGGACCTATTCAAATAACAAAGTCAAAGCGTAGAATAATAACTAATAAACCAGAGAATTATAAGCCATTAGGATAACTCACTTCATGACTAAATCCAAGGGGAAGACATATTAAGAATGTTCTACAGGAATAATAGAGCTTAAATTGATCCTCAGATTGCATGCAACTCAATCTGGCCGTTTCACACGCCAAAAACACTATAGCTTAAATTGATTCTCTATAGCTTCACAAGCATAGAGAAGTAAAGAAGCCAAAAACACTGCAGAAAAAAAAACCTTAAAACTGATAACGTGCTGTCAGGTAAAGCTGAAGCTAAATATTTCCAGAGAGGCCATTACCTGACTTCAGTGCAGGAAGAGACAAAATGAAACATCCAAAGCCCCATCTCACTCAAAACCCTCAAATAACCCACCCTTCAGCAAAAAACAACAGCGAAACCCTCACATCACGGGTGATCAATGGCTCCACGCGCCGAGAAAATTGAGGAGAATTGAACAAAATCACTACGTACCAGGAAAGAAGGAAGGAACAAAATTAAGAACACCCAAAACCCTAAACCAGTAGAATCACAATTGCTGAGCCTTAGAGAGTGACGCACAAACAGGAAAAATCGAAGAAAAATGGGAAAAATTCGCACATGAGGGGAACCCACGTGAAAAGCAGAGAAGATGGAGAGGAGAAGAACGGGGGCAGGTGGGTGAGGTGTCTGGCGTGGGGGTGGCCGGGTGGGGAAGAAAAATTGTAGAGATAGTTGAATTTACCATCTTAACACCGATCCAACGGCCCTGGATTAAAGTCAATATAAAAGTGAGTTGAAATCTCCGACCCCCCCCCCCNCCCCCCCCCCCCCCCCCCAAATCCCAGGTTGAAACTACCGAAATAACCTCCTGACAATACAAAGTTTAAGGTCATGACCTGTAATAAAGAGCTTAACGAAAGGGCATATAGTCATTTCCTGGTGCTAGAAAAGTTGACCATTCAACATTTTTTTAAACTGACTATTCAAACACTTTTATTATAAGTAAGATATAACATGTAAAAAAATTGTTTTGTTAAATAACCAGAAGTAATTTTGTAAAAAATCAATAAATTTGAAAACTACATTTACTCTAATAACCATGAAGCATATTTATACGAGATTTAACCTAATTTATAACTAAATTAAATAATTTTTTTATTTTAAATTATTGGAGGAGATTTACCCTATTTTCCATCTAGGTAAATTTACAACATTTCGGTCATGTAAAAAATATATCAGTTGATATGTTTATATATTCTCATAATTAACGCACTTTAAGAATGTAATAAAATATATAACTCTCTGATGTAGATGTTTAGTTATGAAAATGAAAAAAAAAATTGTATATAGTAATTATATTTAATTACAAGTTGTATTATTATTTTTAAATGTAAATACATGTACACACTTCTGAAAAATATTATATAGTAAGATTGCATATTTTTTTTATATTAAATGTAAATTTTCACTATACTTAAAATTTAAACAATAATTATTAACTTAACTACCAAATATTTTCTTTAATAATCCTTACCCTATTCTTAATGTAATTTAAATAAATATTTTATATTACTATCGAGGAATCGATTGATTAGTTTACGAGTATAATTATTATATTTATGGAAATAATTATGAAATTTATTATTATGCATTCATAAATGATTATGAAAAAGCATACTACGAGTAAAACCAAGCTAAAAGGGCATACCACATTACTACAAACTCTCAAACAAAAAGTAGACTACAAGTAAAATCAAACTAAATCCATGTCTCTAACATGTCATCATCTAAATTGAGATTTCTGTTCTTATTAAGGAAATTTAATCTCTCTCTACTATAAAGTGACTTTTCCTTTAGATTAAAAGAGAGTTCATGATTTTACCCAAAAAGACCCTCATATTCCTCTTTAACCACAAGCAATACACAAATGAAAAAGCAAGCATAGAGCTTAAAGAGGAGTAAGTCTTAGATCCATTATACTACTGCAAATTCTGAATAAGGGCAATATATATGGCAGATTCGAAGTTGGTTTGATCTTCCTAGCTATTTCATCACTTTCTATCATTGACAGCGAATAAATAACTATAATAAGTGTTCAAAATAATATCATTTTATTTATTACTTAATAATTAATATTAATTGTCTTATACAATGGTGGAATTAGAATAGAAAATTATGTTCATACCAAAATGGTTATATGCCACAAATTCTAAAGAAAAATGCAATTTCAATTGGCCCACGTTGCCCACGTTCAAAGAAGATTTCTTACAGAAATTACATGAAATAGTAGTTTCTATACACCCACTTACATTTTTATCAACATTTGTAATTCTTCAGATTTCTATCAAATTTAATTTTTTTAGTTATATCATTTTGTAAATGAACATATTTACTCTCATAGTAATTAATTGATTAACTTTTTTTAAGTTAAAATTTTTCCTGTTTTTTCTTGTTTTATATTTCAATCCATTAAATCTATATTCAATATATAGAATCCAAATCCCTATTTTGGGCAATATTAATTGTTATGATTTATTAGAATATGGCATGTAAAGAGAGAGAATAGTTTGTTTGATTATTTTTCTGATTTTCTGAACAGAAGCTTCTGGCTGACGACTCTTGATTTATAGAGATAGAGATAAGGACTTCCATATCCGGCGAGATAGAGTAATTGATAGAGAAAGCTCATATTCATGGAAAATCAAAAAGCGTCCATGTTGGAGTTGCTTTGCTTCCTTTTTCAGGAGATTGATTAAGCAATTGATAGAGAGAAATTGATTGATAGAGTACATATTAAATTAATTTAAATATTAAAAATTAAAAATTAATTTAATGATTTTTTAGTGAGAGAAGTAGAGAGATTTGACTGGAATCATAGATATATATACACATATTTGGTTTGATAGAGAGATATTAGGCTTGAGATAAGGAGAGAGTGATTGTTGGAGAGAGATATGTAAATATCCATTTATTATTTTATACTTTTGACATTTACATTAATGTTGATTGATAGAGAGATATTTAGCTTGAGATAGAGTGAGATTGATTGTTGGAGAAAGATATGTAAACATCAATTTATCATAAAATGTTGAGAGAGTGAGTGAGAGAGAATAATTGATAAATAGAGTGAGAGTGATTTTTATTTAAATGCTAAATATCTAAAAAAAATTATTACAAAAATTTTGAAATTGTGCACAATTTATCAATTGAGAGAACGTGTCGAGAGAGAGAGAATGGGTATAGAAAGAGCATCGATAACTGAATAAAAAAATACTGTAATTATATTTCACCAAAATAGCAGAGAATGGCTTGAGAGAAAAAGAATTGGCAACCAAATATTTTAGTTTCTATTATTTTCTTTAGTATTTTACTATCTATTGTCATGTTTTATTTCATATAGTCATAATTAATATTTGCTTCACTGTTGACTTATAGAGAATGTAGTGGCAGTTTAAATTCAAAACATCAAGTTTAATGTATGTTTTTTATTATTCATGATGATAATCTAATGTTTGCAAGTCTGTTTCAATCATAAATTATTTTTCATCTTCATATTTTGTGTAAATTAGTGTGTTTAAGTTCCATTTTTATTATAAATATATGTTTATTTTGTTTCATTTATATTATTATGAGATATTTTTTCTATTATAAACTGAATAGTGCTAATACTATTAATTATAATTGTATTTCTATATCCATAATAGTATGTAATTAAGAGGCATTGAAAATATTATGGAATGAAAATAATATTAATTGGATGTTGTTGTCTCTAGTTAAGAGGCATTAGCAATGTTATTAGCTTCTTCTTTTATGAATATGTTTTTCTCATGGTCGCGTTCTCATTTTTCACATGACTTTTCCCTGTTTTTTTAGTACAAGAAATTCAGAAATTATTGTATCAATACCAACGAACTGTTATGTTATAATACATATTAACAAAATTTTACACGATTAATAACATCAAATAAAAATTTACACAGAATCAATTGGATGTAACGTAGTTGCGTGTCTCCGTTCCTTTTAAGTTTCCACAACAACTCGTTTTTAATGGTGATTGATATAATTTTTATTTTTTACATATTGCGAGTCAACTGTGTTAACAATAAATCAACTTCATGTATTAGAGTTTCAGAATAATTTATTTTATAACAAAAGTAAACCGTGAGATAACCATGAATGTCAATATATTAATAATTTTTTACCAAGCAAATATATGAATAGGGGAGAGAGATACAATAATTAAAAAAGAGAGATAATGATTGATAGAGTAAATATTAATTTAATATTTTGATTTAATTTAAATATTAAATATTAATTGATATAAATATTAAATATCAATTGAATGTATTTTGTGTGAGAGAGAATTGATTTGAGAGATAGAAATAGATATTTAGTTTGATAGAGAGAGAGAGTGAATGATAGAGAGAGATTTGGTATAAAGAGATAGAGAGTGATTGATGAAAAGAGAAGTATAAATATTTATATTAATATTTTCTACTTATTTATCTTTGCATTAATTTTGAGAGAGGTAGATTGAGAGATAATAATTGATAGAGAGTATGATATTTAAATGAAAAAAACTAAAAATATATCATATTTAAGTCACAAAAAATTCAAAATTACATGTGAAGGGTATTTATGATATTTAAATTACAAAAACCTGAAAATTTAAACAAATTTGATAAAAACCTAATGTTTTCAAAAACTTGATAAAAATCTAATTAGGATACTACAATTATGCTAGTTATCTAGAAATCACATTTCTTTTTATTTTTTTATGAAATTACAAATTTTAATGATATTTGGAAGATATATGACTCTAACTAACATACATCTTAGTATTCTAGTAGTGGTTAACTTAAGCGTTTATGCGCCGTTAATAACAGAATATGACAAAAAAGTCATATATCTCGTGCAAATTGTAAAAATACCCAGGAAATAAAAAATGATTGAAAATGGCTAGAGTAAATAATTTAATTACGAAAATTACACATACGTACATAAATTTAGTTACATCACACTTGTGTAATTTGATAACTAAGTTAGTTACCCTAGCGACATTTATAATTTTATTTTTCAAGACATCTTTAAATTTCATTTTTTTAAGGTCATTTTCGTAGTTCTCCCTATTAATAAAATATTACAATTGTTATGTGGAAATGTATAATTGAAATTTTTAAAGTAATTAATATTGGTCAATCTAATTCTCATAGTTTAACACTAGAAAGCCATCAAGAAAATATGTCAAGAGTTAGAAAGAATAATTCAATTATTTGTTTTTGTAAAAGTTATAAGTTATATGAGAATTAAGAATACTATGATTTGAAATCCACTACCTTATAATATGAGTATGAGACTTGACCATTGTATAACATTATCTCATAAATTTTATATTCTATCATCTATAAATTATTAATATATATAGATAATCTATAATATATTAAAAGTAACATGAGTTGAAAATCTTTTTTAGATACTTTTATCCATCTATAATTATGTTATTCCAAAATTAGCCTTGATATGCCTATCTATAATTGGTTTATACAAATAACTTATCATACGTTGATTCAGTTTAGTTCACGTCATAAATTTAATATATATATTGAATTATTGAATCTATAATCTAATATAAGCTATAAACTTTATAATATAAAAGAGCCCAAAGTAGAGAAACACTTAGACAAAAATATCCTTGCTACTTTTTTTAGTTTCCTAAATAGCCCTTGAAATGTTCAACAAGGACACAAAGCGTTACCCCGCCATTAATCCTATTTTCTACTGTATATTGTCTTTGCACATATCTAATAAAATCCAAAAACCTTTAATGGTCAAAAATTATAATTTATTCCCAAAATTGTTGTAGAACATCAGTACGTAGCAATAAAACAGTCAAATATATCAGGTTATGCGTATAAACCCAAAAATAATATCAATTCATTATAATGGAAATGAATGAATGTAAGAAGCTGACATGTGTTTTAAGTTAATGACAATTAAAATAGAGACATGCTCACGAAATTTAAAGAGTTCATTTTCACTAGATTAATTACCTAGAGATTAACTGCAGCAAGATTAGATGAATAAGTTGATAGTTTGAAACGCAATGTATTTTGTTGAATAAATTAATTGCAGCGAGATTAGATGCCTTTTCATATTTAGCATGCATTAATTTTTTTAGGGTAAAATGTAAAACACATACGTCTACTTTGATTAAAATATAAACTATATCCTTATATTTTTTTTAATTTTTATACCTTTATATTTTAATTAAACTATAAAATATATACATCCGTTAAAATTTCTGTTAAAAATAATCATAAAAGGCACGTGTCCTGCACATGCCAAACTTCTGAGGTAACGGACCTCAACATAAGTTAAATAAAATCAATTTTAGTTTTGGATTTCTTTATTAAAATAGACCCCTACATCAACCATTTTACAGAAATGTACCCTAACACTAATTTTCGTTCACCCCGACCCCTGACCCACTTTTCCTTCACTTTTTCACTTTTTTCTATTGCCCTTTCTTACAAGATGTCCGATCAAATGTCACGGTCTACTCACTTAACACTCAAAACCTCCCTACCCACCACATCCTATTTCTCTTTCTTCGTATTTCATTTTTCTACTTCTTCTTCATTTTCTTCATTGTTTCCTCTTTGTTTTCTTCTTCATCTTCTTCTTCTTCCTGCAACAACAAATGATTGTCAGTTCTTCTTTCTGAAACATGTATAAGTTTTATTTTTTCTTTATGGAAATATTTACTTGTCTTATTCATTCTTTCACGGGTTTTTCACTTTTATGAGTTTTCTGAGAATATTTATTTATTTTATTATTTCTAGAATATTGTTTGAAGTTCATTTATTGTACGTGATCACTACAAATGATGGTGTAGTGTAAAACGAGGTCTACACGACTCTCGTGTAGTCATAATGTAGACTATACGCAAGGTACACGAGCCCTGTGTAGACCTCGTGTACACTACACGATCATCATGTGATGCATCAGTAACTTATTCAGCAGTTCACGAGCATTATGTAACATCTATTACACTAATCGAGGGCTACACGATCATCGTGTAGTGTGCAAGATGACCACATGATGATCATGTACTCCTCATATATGCTACACGATTACACTACACGAAAACTACACGATGCTCGTGAAGGCCTCGTGTACACTACACGATGACTACATGTTTCACGTGAAAGCCTTGTGTACACTATATGATGACTATACGATGGCTACACGATCATCGTGTAATATTCCATTTCATTATGTATTCTTCTTGTACTGAGTTCCTTCATTTATGTATATACAAATATGCCTGAAGTTCAAATTTTTGTAATTCATGATGGAGATTCAGTGAAAATGGTACAACATGGTCTTTTAGTAGAGAGAATACTAAATTATTGGAGATATCTACTAATTGTAATTGCCACGAGCTATTGGGTATATTGCA
The DNA here is from genome assembly GCA_003255025.1 of Datisca glomerata. Taxonomy (NCBI): domain Eukaryota; kingdom Viridiplantae; phylum Streptophyta; class Magnoliopsida; order Cucurbitales; family Datiscaceae; genus Datisca; species Datisca glomerata. Next base: position 432,650 of record QANY01005060.1, read on the forward strand.
TGAAGATCTTCAAATAGGCTCCTCAAACTATGATATGTCCATCAAATTTTTTTATAGAAGGCATGTCCCCTGCCCTCCTACTGAAATTTTAAGGGATAGAGATTTACAGTTCTTTATTAAGGAGAATGGATCAGAATCACTTAGAAGTCAACTATTTGTAAGTACCGAGCCTAAATTTTTTTCATCTCAAAGCTCGGTTCCTTAAGGCACAATGTCACAACAATCTCAGGTTCCTAAAACTACAGGGTTTTATCAAAGTTGGGTTCCTGAAACACAAATGTCACGACAACGTTTACATGAAAGCATTCCTCGCTTTGAGAGTTCTGATCATTTTGAAAGGAACTATCATGATGATGATGTTTTTGGTCATGATGATTATAATGTTTTCGAGGATGAAGATGTTGATGTTGATGTAGATGATGATGATTTTGATCAAAGGGCATATGATGATGCACACCGTGGAGATGGCCATGATGAAGCCATCAGTGGAGACAACCATACAACAATTCCAGACTTGAATATTGGTGGCGAACCCGAGTACACTTGTCCATTGCCATCACAACCTGCTTTGAATGAACAACATACCCGATCCAACGAGGGCTGATTTGAATCAGCTTATAGCAGACACAATAAATATAGATGATTTGTACAGTGATAAAACTGAGCTGCTTAAGGTTGCTCGTATGATGGTCATCAGAAGAAATTTTGAGTTTCGGATCTTCAAGTCAAACCAGTCAATATTGATACTTAAATATGTTGAGAAAATATGACAATGGAGGTTACGGGCCATGAAATTGAAAAATTGTCCATACTTCAAAGTTACAAAGTTCATCAATACACATACATGCACATATGAAGTTTTGAGACATGAATACCATCGGACTACATATTCATTGATTGGTCATTCTATACGGTCCAAATACATGAGTTTTGGTTGTATATATAGGCTAAAAGACATAATTGAAGATGTTCGGCTTAATTTCGGTGTCAACATAGGTTACCATAAGGCATGGAGGGCTAAGAAATATGCATTGGAATTAGTTCGAGGGTCTCCTGAAGACAACTATAGGATGCTCCCACCATATTGTCACATGTTAGAATAAAAAAATTCAGGTACTTATTTTTTCATTTGCCATCATAATGTCTACAAGAGTACTACACGATGGCTACATGGACCTCGTGTAGTCATCTTGTCCACTATGTTTGTACTCTGCCGATTTTAATACAACAATATTAAATGTTTCTCAGGGTCAACAACACACATAGAGATCGATGAGCAGGACCATTTTAAATATTTTTTATGGCTCTTGGGCCATCTGTTCGTGGATTTTTCAACTGTATACGGCTTGTCATTGCTATAGACGTAACGACCTTAAAAGCCAAATACAAAGGGGTATTATTTATTGCAACAACAAAGGATGGGAACAACCAAGTATATCCCATTGCATTTGGAACTGTAGATTCAAAAAATAATGATTCATGGGAATGGTTCTTCCATAAACTCGACGATGTAATTGGTGATTTCGAAAGACTTGGTATTTATATCCGGAAGCTTGCATCTTCCATATAGGCCAAAATATCAAATCAATTTATAAAAAGGAAGATGTGGTCGCATTATTTTTTAAAGCAGTTAAGGTATATCGTCGATCAGAATTTGATCAGTTGATGATTCATTTTACAGATACATTTCCAGATATTTCACAATACGTGTTGGTGGGGGAGTTGAGAGGTGGGCACGTTCCCATTTTGATGGAAGACGATACAATATAATGACTACACACATCACAGAATGTTTGAATGAGGTTTTGAAGGATGCTAGAAATCTTCCCATTACATGCCTTATAGAACATATTCATGACATGTTACAACGGTGGTTCTATGAACGACGGACAACTGCCTGTCAAATCACCTGCAGATGACAGATTGGTTTGAGACTGAGCTTAATAAGAAGCATATTACATCACGTACACTATCATTGTTTCCTTCCGACATCCATGAGTTTCGTGTTGCGGGCGGGGGTAGGAGAGTAATGGTAAACCTGCATCTTAAGACTTCTACGTGCAGAGAATTTGATCTTGATCAAATTCCATGCATGCATGCGTTGGCTGCATCTCGGCAGCGTAATATTTCCACACACATTATGTGTTCGAGGTTCTACAAAAATGAGACTCTAATGGTTGCGTATGCAGAAATAATACAACCTATCGGGGATCAAGCAGATTGGGTCATAAGCCAGGAGGTTCATGAAAACGTGGTATTACCACCTATAATGAGGCATCAAAGTGGCAGACCTAGGATAGAGAGAATTCCATCTAGAGGTGAGGAAGTAGCGAGAAAGAAGTGCAAACGTTGTGGGCAACTTGGCGACAACCTACAAACGTGCAGAATTCTAATTCTTTTATCTCAATGGGATGACCAAGCCACTTAAACATAAATAATGACCTTTCTAGACGTAAATTAAATATCAATATAGAAATATACTTGTGTTTGTTATTAAATAATGTCATAAAGTTGACATATTAAATCTACAGAGAGTATATTGCATGAGAAGACCAAACTATTGGAGATATCCAATACCTGCCTGAATCCTACACGAGAACTTCACAGGATTCGTGTAGTAGTCGCGTAAACTACACTAGAACTTCACGGACATTGTGTAGTAATCATGTAGACTACACTTGAACTTCACGAGCATCGTGTAGACTACACAATGACTTCCCGGGCATCGTGTAGACTAAACTAGAACTTCATAGGCATCGTGTAGTCGTCGTGTAGACTACACGATGGTTACACAGACCTCGAGTGGTTATCATGTAGACTACACGAGAACTTCACAGTATTCGTGTAGTAATCGTGTAGACTCCATCAGAACTTCACGGGTATCATGTAGTAATCTTGTAAGCTACACTACAACTTCGCGGGCATCGTGTAGACTACACAATGGTTACACGGATCTCGTATAGTTATCGTGTTGACTACACGAGAACTTCACGTGATTCATGTAGTAATCGTGTAGACTACACTAGAACTTCACGAGCATCGTGTAGACTACATGATGGTTACACGGATCTCGTGTAGTTATCGTGTAGACTACATGAGAACTTCACGTGATTCATGTAGTAATCATGTAGACTACACTAGAACTTCACGGACATCGTGTAGACTACATGATGGTTACGCGGACCCCGTGCAGTTATCGTGTAGACTACATGAGAACTTCACAGTATTAATGTAGTAATCATATAGACTACATTAGAACTTCACGGGTGTCGTGTAATGATCGTGTAGACTGCACTACAACTTCACGGGCATCGTGTAGACTATATGATGGTTACATGGACCTCGTGTAGTAATCGTGTAGACTCCATTAGAACTTCACGTGAGTCATGTAGTAATCGTGTAGACTACACTAGAACTTCACGGGCATCGTGTAGACTACACGATGGTTACACTGACCTCGTGTAGTTATAGTGTAGACTACACGAGAACTTCACGGCCATTGTGTAGTCATCGTGTGAACTTTATGAAATTATTAAATGACAAACACAATAATATTTCTACTCTGTTTTGGTGAGAGAGAAGCGGGTGAAAATCGAACCCCGTCCAGAAATGCAAAATCCAAAACCCATAACCGAAAAACCCCTTTCCTTCTTCTCCTTTCATTTTCCGCTTTTGATTTTCAACAATGTCGACGGAATTTGCAAATCTGTTTACCTGGTACAAGACCCGCCCCTACGACACTTTCTCGTTCATCACGGATGCAATTTACTCTGGTTTGGTCTCGTCCGACCAGATTCGCGAGGCCATATCAAAGTAATGCTAAAACACATTAAGATCATGTTAATTTAATTGTCTGATAATGTTTACAAACGTCTTGAAATTGCTCTGTTATTTTTGTCTTGAAGAAATCAAAGGGTCCTCTCTAGTTCCTTTTGATCGTGCTCTTGCTTTCGCGCCTACCATGAATCTAATCTTGAAAAAGACTGAAAATTGTGTACCAAACCTAAGAACTTTCAACGTTTTATTAAGTTCCAATTTTTACTTCCAATGAATACGAGGTTTTGATTTTTCATTTGGGTTTTTATTGTAAAGATATATGAGAGAGGGAGTAGAGTGCAAAGAGTTTTTTGGGTATGGAGAACCCTTTACGAACAAATAATAAAGATCACAATTTAAAGAGAGAATGAGATAATAAAACACCATCATTTACGTGAAAAACTTTTAAAGGGAAGAAAAATCATGGGGAGATTTTTGATATTCACTTATGTAAATGATTTTACATAGATGTTGATGAGAGAAGAGAGGAATGAAAGTTTCTTTAGTTGAGGTTTTCTTAGGTCATCCCTTCCCCCCTTTTCTACATGAGCCTGTATTTATAAGCCTTACAATTATAATAATAATAATAATAATAATAAAACAGAGATAATCACATCTTCTATGCTTTCGGCTGATGAGATTGCTTTCAGGCACTGACTCCTTTACTTTGCTCATTCCTTTCGGCTGTTTTGTTCTCAGCAACTCAATTAGGCATAGCCACTTGGTGGCTTCCTCATGGTTCGAGCCAATCAACCAAAACTACTTGACTGTCAGTTTGAACCCTCCTTTCCGTTCTGATGTTTTGTCGTGTCCAGGAGGTAATGAGTCCTCGTTCTTGAGATGTCTGTTCCCATTCTAGAAGCGATGATCTCCCATTCTCGAGATGTTGGTTCTCGTTTCGTTGTTCTTCCCGTTCTAAGAGTGATGGCCCCTCATTTTGGAAGCGATAGTCCCAGTTCAGAAGTGATACTCACCCTGTTCCAGAAGCGATTGTCCCCCCGTTATAGAAGTGATAGTCACCCGTTACATAAGCGATGATTCCATACTTCAGCATTCTTCCTCATTTTGACGAGGTATCCCACTTCAGCATTCTTTCCCGCTCTGACGAGATCTCCCACTTCAGCATTCTTCCCCATTTCTGAATAGGTCTCCCACTTCAGCATTTTTTCTGTACACATGTCTTGGGTGGTTTTTTACCTATCATTTGCCCCTCATTACAGTCAATAAGTTTTACTTATTAAGGTGTAATAGTTTGTCCTTTCTTATTCTGTCATTACGTTCCTCTATTCCCATTCATGAATGCTTTGCATTTGTCGACTAACTTTTTTACCAGCTAATTGTTGATGATGATTACTTTCCCTTCGTTCGTTGTATTGTCTTTCTATTCTTTTTACTAAGGGCTTATTGATAGAGTTTTTCCCATTTTCGTCATTATGGGCTCATTGGGGAGCTTCTCTCATTTTCTTCAATACAGGTTCAATGATAGAGTTTCTCTCATTTCTTTACTTTTCATTTTTCTTCTTTCATACATTAAGATCTGTAACAAGAATGTTGTACAAGAACGATAATAATTTATTGAAATAAATAAGGAGTGAGTATACCGTTTCATAATTGCATCGCACGAGTTTGAGTTTGACGTTCTGCATTTGTTGGTAGAGTTTCTGCTGTTTCCATATTTTCTTTTTCCTTCTGAGAATGATGTATGTAGACACTCACAAGGATTTAGGCTCCTTCCGTAGAACCACGACCCCGTTTTGATTTCTTTCTGAGAACAATGTCTGTAAACACTCCCAAAGACTTAGGCTTCTTTCATGGAGTCATGGCCCCATTTTGATTTCCTACGGGCTCATTGATAGAGTTTCACGCGTTTCTTCATTTTTCTTTTTCTGCTTTCGATTTTTTCCTTCCTTTTCTCTCTTATTTTTCCTTTACTCCTGGCTATTTTTTGCTCAGCTCTATTCTTTAGCTCTTCTTTTATGTTATTCTTTACTCAACTCTTCTTTTCTCAGCATTTCTTTACTAAGCTGAATGTCTTTTCTCAACTTCTTTTATTTTCAGTTCTCAAATTCTTTTCTCAACTCTCTTCTTTTCTATTTTGAAGATTTTCTCGTTCTTAGGACATTTTTCATTTTCTATTCTCTAGACTTTCCCGTTCTATAGATGTTTCCTTCCCCATTCTTCAGACTTTCCTGTTCTAAAAACATTTCTTTTTCCGTTCTCTAGACATTTTCATTCTAAAGATATTTCCTTTTTCGTTCTCCAGACTTTCCCGTTCTGGAGACATTTCTCTTTCCGTTCTGAAGACATTTCTTTTTTACTTCTGAGAACAACGTACATAGACGTTCCTAAGGACTTAGGCTCCTTCAGTGGAACCATGGCCCCGTTTTGATTTTTTTCTAAGAGTAGAACTTATGAATTGCCCCTCCTAAGGACTTACGCACTTAGTTCCTTCTAAGAGTAGGACTTATGAACTGCTCCTCCCAAGGGCTTACGCCCTTAGTTCCTTCTGAGAGTGGGACTTATGAATTGCCCATCCCAAGCACATACACCCTTAGTTTATTCTGAAAAGTAGGACTGATGAACTGCCCCTTCAAAGGACGTACACCTTTAGTTCATTCTGAGAGTAGGACTTATAAATTGCCCATCCCAAAGACATACGCCCTTAGTTCCTTCTGAGAGTAGAACTTATGAATTGCCCCTCCCAATGACTTACGCCATTAGTTCATTCTAAGAGTAGGACTTATGAATTGCCCCTCCCAAGGACGTACGCCCTTATTTCCTTCTGAGAGTAGGACTTATGAATTGCCCCTCCAAGAACTTACGTCCTTAGTTCCTTCTGAGAGTAGAACTTATGAATTGTCCTTCCCAATAACTTACACCCTTAGTTCATTTTGAAAGTAAGACTTATGAATTTCTCCTCCCAAGGACTTACGCCCTTAGCTCCTTCTATGAGTATGACTTATGAATTGTCCCTCTCAATGACTTACACCCTTAGTTCCATTGTTGAAGAAGAAAGAGAGTTGACAGCCTGTGCGTTATCATGTTACAAGTTTTGATTAAGAGCTCCAAATTAAATTCCGTAAATTTCTTCAATAAGTAGACTTTTCCATATTCTTGATGATATACGAGTTATCGTATAGTTGTAAATACAGTTTTATTTCTGAAGTTGATCGTTCTACATAATCTGCTTTCCTGAGCAGTCCTCATGAAAATTGTCATAACCCCTCCTTTTTTTAGAACTCTGAATTAAGTTCTTCAAAATTATTCAAGAAGTAGACGTCTATATCTTTTTAAAGATATATAATATGCTATATAAGTCTATACAGTTCAAAAAAAATAAATTTGAAAGACGTGATTAAGTGTACTTTCATGTATGAAGATTACCATACTTTTGGTATGGAGCTCAACTTGAAGTCCGTAAATTTCTTCATGAATCATACTCTCATATCCTTATTATTATGTGACTCGCCATGTAATTTTGCTTCCATCTTTCTTCGTTTTAGTTTCCATTTCCATACCTGTTGTCGTTTCCGTTGTTAAGGCACTTTTGTTCACATCATCACAACGTCTCTGTTCCCGTAGTCAGGATGTCTCTGTTCTCGTTGTTTGTTCATCTTTTATTTTCCCTGCACTCATATTTTATTTTCCTGAATTTTCTTAAGTCGTAGTTTTCCCTTTTTTGGTCTTCCCATTCTAAAACATTTGAAAGCAGTCTCCTTGGTTTTCTCATTCTGAAATGTTTGAGTGACAACTTTCTTGACTTTCCCTTCCTAAGATGTTTGAATGTGGTCTTCTTTGCTTAGATTTTTACTCTCGAGTTTTTGTTATGAAATTCCTTCCCAACTCTTTTTTCTTTTCTAACGAATTTCTTTTCTGAAATCCTTTCAGATTTCTATTCTGAAATTCTAACACTCTAACTTTTTTTCCTGAAGAGCTGAAACTTCTCTGATATGAAATTCAACTTTTCCGTTCTAAAGCTCTGATTTTGACTTTTCTGAAGCTCTAACTTCAACTTTTCTGGAGCATTTTTTCCATTTTATGAGCTTTCAGAGCTATCATGATCTGAGATTTACGAGCTTTTCTGAACTCTTCTGATCTAAGCTTTATGAGCTCTTATGGTCTCATCTTTACAAGCTTTTCTGAACTTTCTAAGCTCTTCTGAGCATTCTAATCTAAGCTTTATGAGATTTTATGGTCTGAGATGTACGAGCTTTTCTGAACTTTCTGACTGATATTTTCTAATATAAGCTTTATGACTCTTCTGGTCTGAGCTTTACGAGCTTTTCTGAACTTTCTGAGCTCTTTCTGAGTTGTTCTGATCTAAGTTTTATGAGCTCTTATGGTCTGAGCTTTCTTTTCTTTTCTGCTCTATTTTTTTAACTCATTCTTCCTTCAAATGGATTTCTTTTCTGATCTCCTTCCTCTTTTTTTTAGAAGTTGATAATGATGTAAAAGAAATAAGCCAATCGAATGTGCAAGGAATGAGTTTACCCTTTTCTGTTCCGTTTTCAGTTTTGTATTTGTTGTCGTTCCCATCTCTGCTTCCAACCTGTTGCCGTTTCAATTCCCACTTTCGTTGTTGATGGGGCGTTTGATTTGATTTTTGGCATTTTGGGAGGGATTTCTTCGAGTTTTTTAGTCACTCTCAACAAGAGCACCAAATGTAAATGATTTTTTGGTATGAAGAACCCTCTATGAACAAATAATAAAGATCACAATTTAAAGAGAGAATGAGAGAATAAAGACACAATCATTTACGTGGAAACCCCTTAAAGGAATGAAAAACCACGGGGAGATTGTTGATATTCACTTATGTAAAGGAGATTACATAGTTGTTGATGAGAGAAGAGATGAAGGGCAGTGTCTTTAGTTGAGGATTGCGTAGGTCCTCCCTTTCTCATTTTTTACATGATCATGTACTTATAGGCCTTACAATTATAATAACAATAATAAAAAAGGGGGCGATCACATCCCCTTTGCTTTCGGGTGATGGGATTGCTTTCAGGCGTGGGCTCATTTACTTTGCTAATTCCTTTCAGCTGTTTTATCCACAACAACTCAATTAGTCATAGCCGCTTGGTGGTTCCTCGTGGTTTGGGTCAATCAATCACAAATACTTGACTGTAGTTTGAACCCTCCTTTCCGTTCTGATGTTCTGTCATGTCCAGGAGGTAATGATTGCACATTCTTGAGATTTCAGTTCTCGTTCTGGAAGCGATGATCTCACGTTCTCGAGATGTCGATTCCCGTTCTATTGTACATCCCTGTTCTAAGAGCGATGGTCCCCCGTTGTGTAAGTGATAGTCCCAGTTCAGAAGCGATACCCACCAGTTCCAGAAACGATTGTCCCCTCGTTCTAGAAGCGATAGTCACCCGTTCCAGAAGCCATGGTTCTCCACTTCAGCATTCTTCCTCGTTCTGACGAGGTCTCCCGCTTTAGCGTTCTTTCCCACTCTAATGAAGTCTCACGCTTCAGCATTCTTCCCCGTTCTAAAGAGGTCTCCCGCTTCAGCATTCTTCCTGTTCTGAAGAGATCTCCCGCTTCAGCGTTCTTTTTGTACACGTATCTTGGGTGGTTTTTTACCTGTCCATAGAGAAAAACAGAATCAAACATTTATACTTTGATTATATTACCACAAACATAATCAAACAAAAATCATAACAACAAAAAAGGAGGGTTTAATAAACAAAATTAAACTAGCTACGCCTTGGTTTTTGCTTCTTCAATGAGTGAAGAAGATACAGAATTAAACCCTCCATTTTTTCTTGGATTTGTGAAGTGTTTTGTTCTCTAAGCGTTTTGTTCTCTGTTGCTTCCATTGGGTTTGGGTGCTATGATTTATGAAGGTTTTGATGAAAGTATTGGGGTTGTGAGCTTCGTATGTATAGCAGAAAGTATTTGAGAAAGTGTAATGCACCTTTTTTATTCTGTCAAAGCTTACACAGCTAATTTTTTGTTAGCTTTAGCCAAAAAACGTAACAGAGTTAACTTTCTGTTAGACTAACAAAAAAAGTAGCTGGTGAGTATATTTTACAATTTGATCAAAGTATAGAAATATAAAAATATAAAAAAGTATAAGGGTATAGTTTATATTTTGATCAAAATGTAATGGTGTGTTTGCATTTTAACCCTTTTTTTATGAAAGTGATTATGGTTTTCTCAATTGTTTCAAGTAATCAAGTTTGTCACTGAGCAAAGTATGTAATTGAACGACTCCACCCCACCCATCAAGTAAAGTATGCAATGTGTACGTTTTATAATTTCTTCGTTTTTGTTCCCACAAAAATTAAGAAATTCAGTATATCCTCATATACACGCTCATGTAAACAATAATGCTAAACGTAGACCATGTTTTAAAAAACTTCTTAGCATAATCACCATAAAAGCTAATATATTTTTAGAAAGTTTTTCGTTCTCCATTGGTGAGGTTTAGATTCATTTCACGTATCATGCTCTCAATTTTTAAATTGAAAAAATTGAGATAAAATACATAATTTAGTGTTCATTATTAGTTAACCATCGAATGAGTCAGTGAAATTGTCTTAAACCTAATATGTTTTTTTAAGGAAAATTGACCATCATCTTACATTAGACCTCATAAAAATTGTGTATGAAGACCTCTCATGAATTCTATATAGAGTATGTGGGTGGAATTAAAAATCGAGGTAGTTGATTCTTCATTTGGTTAAAAATTTCATGTTTTGCTTTAATCATTTCTCCCGTTGATGATATGGTCTACCAAAAGTCTTATAGATAGAAGTCTTATATGTATGTGTTTGTGATCGCGTAATCAAATGAAGGAGCTTAGATAAGGATAAAAAGCCCAATAAGTTTATAGTTGTAACAGATATAAACAAGAACACCATACTTAATTTTCGTGAGCAGAAATGGAAAAGAATAAAGACATACTATAGAAAGAATAAAGAAATGTGTTTCATGAATAAATGGGGAGAAGGCCCCAAAAGGTCATCAAGCTCAAATATGAGACTTAAGATTGTTGACACCGTTTATACTATTTGATAATATTATGAATTATTATAATTTAACTAACAGTTGTCAAAAAACATATCATGTTAACAGTTAGAATTATGAGATCATGTTAATGTTATAGATCTGTAAATGATTTTTTCTGTATGAGAAACTCTTTACAAACGAATAACAAAAATAATAATTTGAATAGATGATAAGAGAATAAATACATCATCATTTACACGAAAAACCCTTAAAAGGAATAAAAACCACGGAAGATTTATGATATTCTCTTGTATAAAGGATTTTACATTGTTGATGACGAGAGAAGAGAGAAGAGTAAATACTCTGTGTAAAACTTTACTTGAGTTACATCTCATTCCCTTCTCCCTCCCTTTCTTACATGAGCATGTACTTATAGACTTTATAATAATAATAATAATAATAATAATAATAATAATAATAATAATGGGNTTCGGCTGATGGGATCTTTGTCAGGCGAACGCCTCTCCTATTGATAGGATCTTTGTCAGGCGAACGCCTCCCCTATTGATGGGATTTTTTTAGGTATGAGCTCTCGTGCTCAGCTTATCCACTATATGGTGTTGTCACTGTCAAATTCATCGTAGTCGTAGGATCCATCCCACGGTTCTGATCTCCTTCTTCACACTCTCACACGGTGGAGATCTTCTTGATCCTTCTTGATTGATTCTCCTCCGTCCACGTGGCATGGTGGAGATTTTGACTGTTCATTGGCCTCCATTACACTCAACGAAACTTTATTTGTTGAAGTGTAATGATCATTATTACGATTGTCCATTTTTGTTCTCACGTGCTTCTTGGAAACATACGATATAGCTTTCCCAGATAACTTTTTGATTGTTCACTATTAGTGATGGTTTTCCCTTTTCTTTATGCCGTTACATTCTTCTGTTCCCGTTTACAAATGCTTTGGGATTGTCGAGTAACTTTTTGGTCAGTTTGTTCTCGATGATGATTACTTCTCCTTCATCAAGAACAATAACATAATAGTTTATTAAAATTAGTGTACCGTTTCATAATTTCATCACAAGGATTCGAGTTTGATGCCCCACGTTCATTGGTAGAATTTCTCTCGTTTTCTTACTACGGGCTCATTGGATAGTTTCTTTCGTTTCCTTTGCTACGGGCTAATTGGAGAGAGTTGCTCCCGTTTCCTTATTTTTCTTTTTCCTTCTTTCATTTTGTATTTTTCCTTTGTATTTCCGTTTCGATCAGTGAGAATCACTTTGTTTGTCAACATTTCTTCTATTGAACTCCTTTTTTGTTGTGATTCATCCAAAGACTTTGCAAAATTTTGGATCAAAACCCGGTATTGTGCCGACTTCAAGCTTTCAACGAAGTTGTTCTCAAACACTTAGGAAAATTTTGGCTCACAGTTTTCTTAAGAATAATTGTTTCTGTAGTAGAATCTGTTGTCAATCACTTCTAGTTATATTTTCTTTTGTAGCAGAATCCGCTTTAGTGACTTAAGAGAACAAATATATTTTTGGTTGTGAAATTCGTTCATGAGAATAATAAGACTTTAATTTTCTTTAAAGAGAAGGACTTATGATCTGTCTGTTTAGGTTCAAATAAAAAATCATGGCCCCGTCTTCATTTTGTTCATTTTGAGAGAAGGATATTTGAATTGCCATTTTTTCAAGGACTTAGGTTCAAATAAAGAACCATAACCCTCATTTTCATTCTAAGAGAATGACTTACGAACTACTCATTTTCTTTTGAGATAAGGATTTGGGTTTAAATAAAGAACTATGACCCCATCTTCATTTGGAGAGAAGGTCTTACGAACTGCCCGCTCCCGAAGACTTAGGTCAAATAAAGAACCATGGCCCCGTTTTGGCCTTTAGTTTCAAGATCGTCTGCTGAGTTATTTTCAAAAAATATTTCATCTTTGCTTTCTTCAGTTGTTTCCGTTATGAATTATTTGAGCATCATCTGATCCATTAGACATTCCCAATGACTTAAGCTCATTCCGTGAAGTCATGACCCTGTTTTGATTTCCTTTTGAGAATGGTGTCCGTAGACACTCCTAAGGACTTAGGATCCTTCTGTGGAACCATGACTCAATTTTGATTTCCTTCTGAGAACGGTGTCCGTAGACACTCCTAAGAACTTAGGCTCTTTCTGTGAAACCATGATCTCGTTTTGATTCCATTCTAAGAATGATGTCCGTAGACACTGCCAATGACTTAAGCTTATTCCGTAGAATCATGACCCAATTTTGATTTACTATGAGCTTATAGATAGAGTTTGCCCTGTTTCATTTGTTACGGGCTCATTTATAGAATTTTCTCCAGTTTGCTTTTCTTTTTCTCGACAAGAATGTTGAACAACACTATATATAATATCTTAATGGAATGAGTAGAGAACGATTATACCATAACTTTCTTCTAGGAGCTCTAATCTCATTCAGTAAATAATTTTAAGAAACTGACTTCCGTAGCTCTGTAGCGACATATGATTTGCCACATAAGTATTATTGTGTTGGTGAAGCTTAATAAATGAAGCTGGCAGTTCTGCACGTTATCATGTCATAAGTTTTGATTGAGAGTTCCAAATTGAATTTCGTGAAATTCTTTAAGAAGTTGATTTTTCAATGCTTCTGATGATATATAATTTGCTATGTAATTGACTTCCAATTGACGCAGTATAATTTTCAAAATTGTATGTTCTTCAGAATCTGCCTTCCTGAACAAGCGTAACTTTTGATTGAAAACTTCAAATTGAATTTTGTAAAATTCTCCAATAAGTATACTTATATATCTTTCTGATGATATAAGATTCATCATGTAGTTAGATTCCAGTAAATGCAATTTTATTTTTGAAGTTGATCATTTCGCATAATCTGTTTTCTTGAGCTGCTTAATGAAAATTGTTATAACTTGTGCTCAAGAACTCGAAATCAAGTTTTGAAAAATTCTTCAAGAAGTAGACATCCATATCTTTCTAAAAATATATAATTTGTCATATAAAACTATCTAAATCGGTATATTTTAGAATTTAAATATGAAAAGTGTGAATGTATTTACTTTCCTCAACAGCACCAACGAAAATCATCATAACTTTTGATTGAGAGCTCAAAATTGATTTACGTAAAATTTTATAAAAAGTAGACTTCCATATATTTATGGTGATATATGATTTTTCATGTAATTTCCTTCCAACATTTTCTATTTCCGTTCCCGTTTCCATACTCATAGCCATTTTCATTTCTGTTGTCGTCTCGTAGTGGATCCCGTAACCATTTTATGTACTCAGCCATTCTTGTTGTCACATTTATTTTCCCGCCGTCATGACATTTATTTCCCGTTCTCGAGACTTATTCTGTTGTCAAGACATTTCTTTTCCCGTAGTCAGAAAATTTATTTCCCGTTGTCAAGACATTTCTTTCCCGTTCTCAATACATTCATTTCCCGTTCTCAAGACATTAATTTCCCGCTCTCAAGATATTTCATTCCCGTTCTCAAGACTTTTCTTTTCTCATTGTCAAGACAATTATTTTTCCGTTCTCAAGAATTTTTCCGTTGTCAAGACAATTATTTCCCGATGGCAGGACAATTATTTCCCGTTCTAAAGACATTTATTTCTCATTCACAAGACATTCAATTCCTGTTCTCAAGACATTTCTTTCTTGTCTTCAAGACTTTTTTTCCCATTCTCAAGATAATTTTTCCCGTTCTCAAGATTGTTCTCTTTCTCAAGACATTCCTTTCTCGTTCTCAAGACATTTATTTCTCGTTCTCTGTTTCCCGTTCTCAAGACTTTTCTTTCCCGTTCTTCAAGACTTTATTTATCGCAGATCAAACAAATTCTCTCTTTTTGGAAACTGATAATGATGTAAAAGAAATAAGCTAATCGAATATGGAAGGAATGAGTTTACTATTTTTTGAACGAACAATAAAGAACTAAGCCAATCTTTTCCCCTTGCCGTTTCCGCTTTCGTTGTTGAGGGGGTGACGCGTTTGATTTGGTTTTTGGCATTTTAGGAGGGATTTCTCGAGTTTTTCTCTTACTCTCAATGAAAGCATCAAAATGTAAAGGATTTTTTTTCTGTATGGGTACCCTTTACGAACACCAAATAATAAATATAATAATTTAAAGAGAGGATGAGAGAATAAATGCACTATCATTTAGGTGGAAAATCCTTAAAGAGAAGAAAAATCACGGAAGATTTATGATATTCTCTTCTGTAAATGACTTTACATTGTTGATGATGAGAGAAGAGAGAAGAGTAAATGCTATGTGTAAAACTTTGCTTAAGTTGCATCTCTTTCTCTCCTCCCTCCATTTCTTACATGAGTATGTACTTTTAAGTCTTATAATAATAATAATAATAATAATAATAATAATAATAATAATAATAATAATAATAATAGTAATAATAATAATAAAGGGGGGGATGATCACACCCCCTTATGTTTTCGATTGATGGGATATTTGTTAGGTGAACGCCTCTCCTATTGATGGGATCTTTATCAGGCGAACGCCTCCCCTATTGATAGGTCTCTTTCAGGTATGGGGTCCCGTGCTCAGCTTATCCACTATATCATCTTGTCAGTGTCGAATTAATCGTAATTGTAGGATCCATCACGCAATTCTAATCTCCTTCTTCCCACTCTCATACGTCGGAGATCTTCTTGATCCTTCTTGATTGATTTTCCTCTGTCCATGTGACATGGCGAGGATTTTGACTGTTCAAGATCATTATGAAAAGTTATTTAAGCATTTAAAAAATACATGGAGGATAAAACTTATTAACTAAAAGTCTATAATGATGTTGACAATGAAATGTAATGCTCATCAAATTCTAACTTACAAATCTTTATAAATCTTGTTAATTCTGAACTTATAAATCTTTGAAAATATTTTTAAAATATTATTTCAGTCCAATTCCGTGAAGTTTAAATTCGATTTGATTTTTCAAAAAATGACAGACCCCAATCGTGGACACCCCTAATTCTACCTTCGGGTATCTGCGCAATAACCTAATGATACGTATATATTAAGATGGTTGAATAGTTTTGGATATATATTAATATAGACATCATATAGATGCACGAATTTGGGTAAGAACTAGATGTTATGTTATCCATCCTGTTGACCCATTTATATGTACATAAAATGTATAAATGAGTGATTATACATTGATCAAGTTTTAAATGACTAAGTGATACGATACTCATTCACAGGTTAATTTATTTAATCATTTTAATGAATCATAAAACATCAACTTATAAATGATTTGCTATATCACTTGGTCATTTAAAATTTGGTTAATTACTTGGTCACCCTAAAATTCTTCTATATAAATATATAATACACATAAAATTCAATATTAATTATTATAAATTTAAATAATGAGATGAAAATAAAAATAAAATTCCCCAAAACCTAACTCAGTTAGCAAACTTTCACTTTTCATTTTCTACTCTCCACAACTTTTTTTTGAAGCAAACATTATTCATTAACAGAAACGAGAATCCTCAAACAAGACATCCCCTATGGCAGCTGGAAAATCCTCTAGCTAAACCGAACAATTGGCTTTAAAAAAAATCTAATTTATCAACCTATGGGCAGCCTCGTTACTACTTCTAGGAACATAACTAAGGGTGCAACAAAAAAATATCTAAATAAGACATGCAATCTTTAACAACGAAACTCAAATCACCATGGGTTCTGACACACCCAAGCAAGCACTCACCGTGATTAAGGAGTCTAATTCTACCAACTGATTAGAAATCCAATAGAGTCAGCCAAGATGAGACCTTCCAAAAGAGCTAAAGCCTCGACTACCTCCGCCGAACAATTACCCGTGATCCTTTTGTCATGGCAACAAGTATCAATGTTTAGCTTGAAGCTACCAACTGGCGTAGGGAGCCAATGGTCTGGCATAGTTCTCACAGCACGAGGAGGAAATGATTGATTCAGGGGAGTAGCAGTGTTACTTCATCAAGGAACTTAGAAGCCCAGCATATATTGCGCCTCCCATTGTACTAGTTTCGCCCAAAGACAACCTCATTCATATTCCACCAAATAGACCAACAAAGAGTAATGAACAAAGGAAAATCTGAGGCTGAAAGAGTCTCCATGGCAGTCATGAAATAGTCCAACATCACGTCAGATCTGGGAAAATTTAGTACCGTATGGAGAGAAGTTCTCTATACCTCCTTTGTCATCTTACATAATATCAGAGAATGGACAAAAGTTTCCTTCTTACCACACAAAGAACATTCAGTAGATGTCATTATACCACGAGATGCCAAATTATAAGGCAAGGGAGATAGTTTTGGGCACCTTTCCAAGTAAAAACCTTTATCTTACGGGGAAGCTTTAAATTCCATAAGGACTTCCACCATCTCTCTAAAAGGGGGCTCGAGGCCTTTTTCGTAGAGGAGACCGATAAGGCCACTCTATACCCAGTTTTTACAGTATAATGACCAGATTTATCATAATGCCACAAAACTCTATTAGCAAAGTTAGATCTGGGGAGTGGAATAGCTAATATGTGCTCAACATCCTCCAAAAGGAAATAAAAGGACAAAAGGTCATCTCTCGAACCTTATCATCAATAAATTCAGTCACCATAATTTCAGAAAAGAGAGCAGGGGAATGAGTTATAACCTTAAAATGAAGTGGCCTGGGGATCCATTTGTCTTGAAAAACCTTGATGGATAAACCATTTCCCACTTATCATCTCAACCCCATGTTTAGGAGATCTATGCACCATAGAATAATCTTCCAAATAAAGGACCCGCAGCAGCATCCAAGAAGTTTAAGTCCCTCAAATACTTGGCTTTAAAAATTCAGATTAAGAGAAACCCCGAGTTTTAAAACAACTGCCACGTCTGCTTCGCGAGAAGAGATTTGTTAAATGGCTCCAAAACTTTGAAACCAAGCCACCCTCCATCTTGGATGTACATAACATTTTCCATGATGTCCACTGCATCTTAGGGCCTGAGTCGGTGAAACCCCACAAAAAATTAAGCGTTACAATTTCCACCACTTTGCACAATCCTTTAGGGAGTCTAAAGCAACTCATAGCAAATATCAGAATAGCTTAGATCATCGCTTTAATTAATAAATCTTTCCCTACTATTGAGAATTGTTTCTCTCTCTCCATCTCATAAGTAATTTCCTGATTTTAGCCACAATATTGCCAAACGATGTCTTCTTCCTCTGATCGAGGTTCATCGGGAGACCCAAATAAGATTCAGGATAGAGTCCTATGTTGCTATTAAGAATAGAAGCTAAAGGCTTTCTCAAATGATCAGGGGTAGTCGAGCTGAGGATATAATCAATTTATCTGAGTTAACAATCTGACCAGATGCTCCTGCGTAGAAAGGGAGGTCCTCAGCTATACCAAAACATGAGGTGTCTTTTTCTCTACTGAATACGAGAGTATCATCAGCAAAAATAAATGACAAATGGTCGGGCCTCTTCTACAAATTGGGCTACACTGAATCTTCCTAGAATCTAGTGATTTCCTTAATAAACTAGACAACCCCTCCGTGCAGATAAGGAACAGATAAAGGGATAGAGGATCCCCTGGCAGAGACCTCTAGTAGAATTTTTTTTGTCATGAATAGATATGTTGATAATGAAAGAGGAGCTAACTCAGGCGATGCACTGCCGAATTAGAGAGACCCATATGTCAGGAAATCTCATTTTCCTCATGACTGCAAAGTGATAATTTCTCGACTCTGTCATACGCCTTACTAACATCAAGCTTAATTATAGCAAACCCCAAGTTTCCAGATGTTCGCTTCCTCATCGAATGAATGATCTCAAAAGCTGCGACAATGTTATTTGTAATCTGACGGCCCCCCAAAAAAGCATTTTGATTTTATGAGATTATTGGCTGGAGGATTGGTTTTAGCTTGTTTGCAATAGTTTGAGCAACAATTTTATACAAAACATTACATAAGATGATGTGTCGGAAATCTTTAACATATCTCAATTTTTTTTACCTTCGGGATAGGGGCAATAAGAGTCGAATTGACAGACTAAAAGTCAGAATCATCATTAAGACAACTCAGGCACACCCAAGCAATATCCTCCCCTATAACACTCCATAATTTTTTTTGTAAAATATGGTTGAAAAACCGTCGGGACTTGGGCTTTTGGTTGGGTGCATGCTTTGTAAAGCAATCCAAACTTCATATTTCGTGAACGATTTGGATAGAAAAGAAGATTACTCTCTGGATGATTTTTTCAATTGCGTTAGCCATTTGACTCATATCTTCCTCTATGGGGTTAGAGGATTGGAAGAAAGAGTTAAAAAAGTCTGACACAATGATGCTCGTCTCATTCTGATCTTCTTTCCAGGTACCAAATCTATCAAGCAAACCTATAATGGTATTTCTCCTTTTACTTTTCGACCAGTTTACTCTTCATCTCTGTTGCCAAAACATTTCTTCTTGAGCTTGGAGGTTCTTGAGGACATTTTTTAGGTAACCAACTCCAGTCCAATCCATACACAAAGGGTCTTCGTACAATAGGCCTTCTACATCTTTGAAGTCTGGTTTATTTTCCGAGCAAGAGAAATGAATTTGCTTCTAACCCAAGCTTTAACTTTAGCTGCATAACAGCTCAACTTCGATATAACATTGACCAAACTTGTACTAGAACTCCATGACTTCCATGCTTCTTCAATAAATCCAGCATATTCCTCATCCTCATCCCGAATGGACTTAAAATGAAACCGTCGAGAGACTATCAACCTGCCATTTCCTTGAACTCCTCTAGACAGACAATAAAACAATGCTCTATGATATGAAGAAATGTATCAATCATGCTCAGCGAAAGCCATGGGAAACAAAGCTCTCCAAGGATGATAATAAAGCCCACTGTCTAGTCTTTCCCTAATGTTTGCATGTCTTTTCCTCTTGTTATTCCAGGTAAACTTTGGACCCTTGAAATCAATCTCCATAAGATTACAATTGTTTAAGGTTCCCCGGATATTCTCCATCACATTTTCCTCCCTCAGACCACCCCCCAATTTCTCCATAAAATCCCCACAAATAAACCAGGGCATATTCAACATCCTTCCCAACTTCCACAACAGACTCAATGAATGAGTTATGTCACTTTTTTCAAGGTTGCCATAGAATCATACGAATATCCACACTACCCCATCCTCCATTTTCACGTGAGAATCTATATGACCCTCAAAGAAGGATTTTGTCTCTAAATTAATTGAGTTTTTCCAAAACCCCCACTACGTCCTTTACTAGGAACAACAAAATAGAATCGAAACCCAAGAGAAAGCGTAACTCATTACCTCTTTTATTCGAGTACTGATCCTCCAGAATTAAGACCAAAGTGGGTTCTTTGTTGGCCAACAATCTCTCTAGTGATCTAAATGCTCGTTGGTTCCCAAGCCCTTGAGCATTCCATTTCAAATGATCATTGCGAGCAACAAGCTCTATCAAAGAGACCCACTGTTGGGGGATTCGATTGGGTTGATTGATTGAGGGACAAAATTTCTTACTTTTCTCTAAGACACTACCATTCTGAGCTGGGCGTTTCCCGTGAAATTCCTCTACATGCAAATAGCTCGAAGATAACTCATTTCTTCATGTTTTTTGCTTCATTTTCCATTTATCGGATCTACTTTGGATTATTCCTTCTGAAGCAATAATGAACTAGTCCATCTTCACCGTTCCACTATTTTCTATGCCCTATCAGTTTGGTTTGACTTTCCTTCAGGCCCAATTTTATTAGTTGTGCCTTGGGCTTATTTAGGTAAATCTAAATAACTCATTAAAATTCCTTTCCCCTTTAGTGTACTCATCTCCTCCATCCCCTCTATCATCACGCAATCATTTGTAGTTGATGTGGCATTCTCATATTGGGGAACATTTCCATTGCACCCGTCTCCTTGCATTGTCACCTGAACACCCGTAGAGTGCTGACCATCCTACTTCAACGCTCATTCCTTAATCTTGTTTTTTTTCTGCGCCTCCCTCTGATTGTCCTTTACCGACTATCTGGTCCCCCTCCTTCCGACCATTCTACGGTGGTTTTTGCATCTCTTAGCTTTCGATGATAACCAAGTTCCTGCATATTAATTTTGGATAATCATCTGTTTCCGATGAGCTCCCTTCACCCTCTGGCCTTTTTTTTTCCTTTTTTGTGATCGGACTCTAAGCCATTCCCCAAACTGGTGCTTTGATTTCCTGGAGCCTCTGTCCTCTTTAAGACTATGGGGGCAGTCCTTTTTGACATGATCAATACACCCACAAACATAGTAGAAATTCGATGATCACTCATATAATTGAAAATGACCCACATAACTTTGCCATAGTTATCTACTCGTATTTTGACACCTCTTCTTAGGGGTTTTGAAATGTTCAAGCGAACTCGTAATAGAAGGTATTTTGTGAAGAAATCTCCCTATAAGTGCTCATTTACCCTAATTTACACCACTATATTTCTCCCAATTGTTTCCGCCATTTGAGCTGCCATATAGAGGACCGACAGATTGAAAACTCTAACCCATACGTTAAACTGTCCATGTGTGTTTGAAGGAGTTGATGATATCATTGAATCTCCCTAAGGACTACTAAGGCCTTATCAAAATTCCACAGTTCCTTTTGGGGCACATTCTTCTCGTCCAGTCCATTTTCAAACTCAAAGAGAAATAGAGCTTCTCCCATTGCTCTAATCTTAACATTCCTCTATGGGTTCCAGATTTGGGAGCATAGTGTTTTTGAAAGCTGAAAGATTAATCAAACATATAGTAAGGACCTTACCCAATAAACTGTGATATGGGTCTATTTCCTTCACGATAACTTCACTCTGAACATCTACTGTGTTGTTTTCTTCCTCCATAAGTGAGAGCTTTTCCCATTTCTCCGTGATAGATTCCATTATCGTTGAGCACTTTCGCCTGAAAACCTCACCCACTCAACAAAAATGGACTGCATCCACACACCTAGGGGTTGGAAGGAAAACTCTTAGAAAGGACAAGAGAAAAGCCTGTGACTTTCCCATCATGCTACTCTCTACAACTTACTTTTACTTTATACCAGAATATTATGGTTGGATTCTTAATTATCACTTTTATGTTAGCTTATATGAATTTATCTATTTCACGTAGCATTATAAATCCTTTAGATAACGATTTTAAAAGATTTGTGTATATATATCCATATCTTTTGTGTAATTCAAATGGATATGATAAAGAAAGATATGAATATCATTCTATCCATAATTTCATATCTAACCATACTCATTAACATCTTTACGCCATATCTGTTGTGTATTTAGGATGGATATGATAAAGAAAAACATGAATATAATTCTATCCATAATTTCATATCTAACCATACTCATTAACATCTCTACGTATTTAAGAATAGGGTAAACTACAGTTTTACCCTCTATAGTTTAAGATAGTTTTTGTTTTAGACCCTACACTTTAAAAATTTATAAAGTAGATCCTATAGTTATATTTTACATTCACGTTAAACTTTCCGTAAACCCCCTACTTAAAAATATTAACGTTCTGTCCCAAAAGTCTTACGTGGAAATTTTTTTAACGCCACATCACTCGATTTTGTACCTCAACAACCATGTCATTTTAAAACCCCCATTATCTTTCCTTTCTTCTTCCCTCTCTTCACGAATGGCCATTGTTGCAGACTTTCGAGTACAACATATTCGCAATTTTCTTCCCCCATTTTCTTCCTTCTTCCCCCAGTGATTTGCTTCCCCTACTTCATTCATATCCCTAAGTAAATTAAGTTGGTTACCCTTTGAAGGAAAATATTCATTTTTTATCCTTTTTCTTTAATTATTCCGTAATGAGAATTATACAAAATAACAGAACTATTATTGCATAATTTAGAGGTGATTTATGGTCATTATTGGGCAATTTGTGATGTGGGCTTTATTTCTCTAGGCCATTTTTGGTGTTCTCGTGTTTAATCTAAAATGTGTTTTCTTCCTTTTGGCCATTGATGTTTGATTTGGTGTAGATGAAATCAAATTCATCTAATTTCGAGTATTTTGGGGTTTAATTTCAAGAGGGTTACTTTGGATCTTGATGGGTAAGCAAGTAACAATAACAAAATTTACAAGAGAGATTAAAGGGTTAAAGGTCAAAGGACCTTTACCAAAAGCGAGAGTAAGAGTTGGAAATTGCCAAGCCAAACAAGAAAAAAAGTTGTGGTGCCTCTGATATGAACAAAGGAAAGAGTAAAGTCTGCAACAATGACCATTCATGATTAGGGTTTTATTGAGGGGGAAGAAGGAAGAAGAAGGGAAAGATGAAGGGAATAATTAAAGGTATTTTAGAGATTTCATCCTACATGGCAGCTGAGTATATTAAAATGTTGATGTGACGTTAAACTACTTGTCACGTAATGCCACGTAGGCAGACCGTGATATACCGTTATTATTTTTAAACGGAAGTGTCACACAAGGTCTAACGTGATATAAAAATGTAATTGTATGATTTACTTTATAAATTTTTAAAGTATAAAGTCTAAAATAAAAACTACTACAAACTGAAAAGGGTAAAACTGTAATTTACTCTTAAAAATATTATGAAAATATAAATGAAACTATAGAGATAGTATGAAAAAATCTCCAAATCTTGGGGTCAAAACTGTAAGAAAAGGAACTCCAAGAAAAGGAACTCTCTCATTAGAGAGAGAGAGAGAGAGAGAGAGAGAGAGAGAGAGAGAGAGAGAGAGAGAGAGAGGGCCCTTCAGAGCTATCAGAAGTCGACGGTTAGTCTTCGGTGTAATTGCCTTTTAGAAACCCAGACAATCAACTCGTTCTAGATCTTCATCTCCCTGAATGTGCATCTCTCCCTATCTGTATGCGTGTTTTGATAATGTCTCGGTGTGTGCGAATTTTGGTTTCAACTGTTTGCTTGCTGAACCCTAGATATTTTTAAACAGTTGCTGAGAAAATTGGAGGATTAGAGCTAGAGATGATATCTGATACTAATGTCTGACTCTCTTTTATTTTTGTTACAAAGATAAGGTAGATGTGTTAGAAACCGTCAGTGGAGGATTTCATTTTCTTGAGTGCGTGGGAGGGCCTTAGAAACTGGAAACTTCTTTCATGGTTTTCCTGAATGTTCAGTTTCGAGCTAAATGGATGGCGAAAGCAGTATCTGGTTCTCTGATTGAAACCTGTAGACTGAGTTTCTGTATATTCTTGGACTATATTTGTGTGCCCTAGTTTCATCTCCGTAAGGACCAGAAAGTGTGGATAAAGGAAGTTTATCGATTTCATGTTTATTTTTGAAGTGATTAAAATACAAAATATTATAGCATCAAAAAGAAATCCTTCCGTATCCAAATATTCCAGAAAAAAATTGAATTTTTCGTTGTTCAATGGTGTCATTGCCAATGAATTTTTTTTTCATCTGATCTGCTTTTGTGTAGAAAATTTGGTTTTGTTAATGGTTGAAATACTCGTTTTAAGTGATTTGACAAAAAAAAAATTGTTTTAAGTGGAATGAGTGAGGTAATGTTTGAAGGTTGATTAGTCTTATTTGTAGCTCAACCCTGAGTGGTTGTCTAGAATGTATATTAGCTTTATGTTTGTCAATGTTCCGCATCAAGTAATTTTTTTTGTGCTTTTCATTGAATGTGATTGTTTTTTGCAGGTTGCATGCATTTTCTCTAGTTAAGTTTAAATCGGAGGGAAAAAATGCAACTTTGGCTACAAAGTTTGTGATTGTGGTGCTTTTGCTGATTTTCCCTGTATAAAAGTGAAAGAGGGAAGTTGGGTTTTTGCTTTTAGTTAGTTATGGAGCCATTGTGGAAACTTCTATATTTGTTGGAGCCTGCACCTGTCACTCTCATTGTGACTGCAGTAGCTGTTACATTTGGATCTGCATTTCGTGCTCTAAACTATGGGAAGGAAATGGAGCGAAATCGTGACTTGTCAGAAGCATCCATCACATTGGATAAGACTCAAGCTCTAATGATCCCCGTTATGAGTTCTTGCAGTTTGCTTTTGATGTTCTACTTATTTTCTTCTGTTTCACAACTCCTCACTGCATTTACAGCGATTGCATCTGCTTCATCGCTTTTCTTCTGTCTATCCCCTTACATGGCCTATTTGAAGTCCCAGTTAGGTTTGGCTGACCCATTTGTGTCAAGGTGCTGTTCAAAGTCATTTACGCGAATCCAAGGGCTGTTGTTGTTGGCATGTTCTGCTATGGTTGCAGCTTGGCTTGTTTCTGGGCATTGGATATTAAACAATTTGTTAGGCATTTCTATATGCATTGCCTTTGTCAGCCATGTGCGTCTTCCAAATATCAAAATATGTGCAATGCTCCTAGTTTGTTTGTTTGTATATGACATATTTTGGGTTTTCTTCTCTGAAAGATTTTTTGGAGCAAATGTCATGGTATCAGTGGCTACACAGCAAGCATCAAATCCTGTCCATACAGTTGCTAATAGTTTGAGCCTTCCTGGGCTGCAGTTGATAACAAAGAAGCTGGAGTTGCCTGTGAAGATAGTTTTTCCGAGGAACTTATTGGGTGGAGTTATTCCCGGAGGAAATGCGACAGATTTCATGATGCTTGGTCTGGGCGATATGGTATGACACCTCCCCCTCTCCCCTTATTATCATTATCATCTGTTATCTTATCATTACTTATATGTAAGTTTGGATTGTTGGGCAAGAGAGAAACTGCATAATTTCTGAAGGATTGGAAAGTTCTGTGTAAAGTCTTTGGGATGATTTCTAGAGTCATGTTATTTTGGCTTAGTAGTTTATTCCTTGTTTTTTATTTTGAAAAAACCAGTGGTAACCCTTTGTTTTAACTTCACATAGATTCTGGACCTTAGTGCTGTATCTAATTGGTTTGTTAATAATACGTTTACTTTTACTAATAAAAAAGTACATATATGTTAGTTATGCTATGTTTAAAACTTAAAATTCTGTCTATAAAATCGTAATGGCGTGTTGCATTGAAGTTCTTCACAAGTTCACATATCTATCTTTCAGTGGACAAACTTGTTGTGTTTGCAATACTAATTTCTGATGACAAGGACAATAAACTAGAAAATTTCTAGCTAGTACATATTGCCTCTTTTCTCAGCATAAGGGCTTCCTAGTTTGAGCAATAAAGATAGTATAGTTTTCCTTGTTGATGGATTTTGCTGCAGCATAAGGACTTTATGATGGTTTCTTCCATTCCCCCATTTGCCGTAAGAAGCTTTTAGTAAAGTATGATTTTGTCCAGAGGTGGAGATGTTTATTTGGTTGTTCATTAAAATCTCATGTGATGAGCGGATAGATGTATTCTGCATATAATTTGTCAAAATATGAACCCAAAGGGGTTTGGCCCAGGCGATGAAGGCCTTGGACTTCAGGCTTAACCCATTTAAACCGACTGCCGCTGCCCCGGTTTAGGCCGTGGCTGGTTCATCCCAGACCATTTTATACCAATCTGAGTTGATCCTGGCACGGTCTGTTCCGGTTCCAAGGGTGGAGAAACGTGGAATCAGACCGGACCAGCCCACAAGTAGTATAGGCAGTCCTAAGCGGTCCACACTTGCCCCGTTTAGACTCCTACATTTAACAAAAAACCAAAAAAAAAATCCTTCTATATACTTTTGCAAAGAATAGCCCGGTCTGCGAAACATCCCGAACTGGACTAGACTGAACTTTGAAGGGCCAGTCCAAGTTCCAAGCCTGGCCCTCCATATTTCTACACGGGCCGGGCCATACCAACCCATATAGCTCATCTTCGCTGGTGGGCCCGGCTCTACCACCTCTCAAAAAATGTCAAAATATGGCTGCTCTAATAGACATGTAATCGTTGGTCTCAATAATGTTGATTGTTGCAATGGCATACTATGCAAATATTACACTACATCTCTTTCTCTTTCTCTTTCCTGCTCTTTGTTTTAGAGCTTCTTTTCAATCTTCGATCATATACTTGTCATGATATTGCAGGCAATTCCAGCTATGCTTCTGGCACTAGTCCTCTGTTTTGATCATCGCAAGAGTAGGGATACAGTAAATCTCTTAGATATTCATTCATCAAAGGGGCACAAGTACATTTGGTATGCCCTTCCTGGATATGCCATCGGTCTGGTTACTGCATTAGCAGCTGGTGCGTTGACTCATGCACCTCAGCCTGCTCTACTGTATCTGGTATGCTGGCTTTTTCTCATCTTGTCCAAGTCTTAAAATTATTTCCTGGTAAAAATCATGTACATAAGCTTATCTTATTGTAGATTCCCCCCCTCCTGTTCGTCTCTGGTTCTTGTAGAGGTCAATGGCACAATTTGGTATCTTTATCCATTTTATAAGCTTTGTCTTGGTGTGTAGGTGCCTTCTACACTAGGACCAGTGGTTGCCATATCTTGGGTAAGGAAGGAGCTAGTGGAGTTGTGGGAAGGACCATTACCAAATTTCAATGACAAAACACACCAAATAGAAGTTTGAGTCAATTGTGTCTTTGGTCTTTACCACCTCATCTTTTATTTACAGACTTAATTTAAAAGTTGTAAGTAAATGTTTTAGTTCAGCCTTTAACAACCCCCCCCCC